>JAJKFI010024711.1:0-10672 GCA_029204185.1 Lerista edwardsae | reverse complement strand
AGAGAGAGAGAGAGAGAGAGAGAGAGAGAGAGAGAGAGAGAGAGAGAATTATAAATTAATAATAATCAGGGTCCTCTGCTCCCCAGGCTTCTAGATATAGTCTCTGCATGTAGGCAGTTACTAGACTCTCCCTGAAAATGCATTTCAAGGACTGTTTCAGCCCTAAACCTCGACAGTCATTCCCGGGTACCCAGAAGGAGAGCACATTGTGCAGTTAGAGACCTCCAGGCCAGACAAAAGGCTGAAACTGGATTCACACGTGATCTACAGCATGCCAATTATTAGAGAACATTGGAAACTGGGACATTTTAATGGGGGGGGGGGGTTAAAGACATACCACCACAGGTAACTCATTCCAGCTAACATTTTCATCTGCAAACCAAGCTTGTGCAGTTTGTTTGTTTTTAATGTTCCAAAAACACCAAGTATCAGCTCGGAACGCACAGGTGGGTCCTCACCCACCGTTTTGGGAAACCCAGAGATCAGGGGGTTAAAACGTATTGCGGCAGAGAGAAAGGAACCCAGCATCCGCCTCTCACTTTTGGCCACCAATCATCTGCCTGAAAACCTGGCTGGCTGTCCTTTTATTTCTGGCTCTGGTCAGAAATTTCTTTCTGTCCTCTGGAGCCCCAGGGAAAGACGGTTCTCACCCACCTGTCCGGGGTGTGTGTGTGTGATTTTGAGATGACACAGTGTTTTCTCGAGGGGGAAAACAGCCATGTGAAATGGCCTCATTAGTTCAGGAGCATTTGCATACCAGTGGCTGAAGGCAACAGATGACCTTAAGTTGCATCGTTACCACAGAGAGTATGATGTTTCACTCTGGGGTGTGGAAGACAGCCGGAAATTAAGGCTGCCGGTATTAGGAACGGGGCTTTGATGGCTCCTCAGAATGGCAGGGTTGAAATCAGGACAGGAAATAAGGGGTTGTGCGGTCACTGGCAGGAAACGGGTTGAGTCCTGACCGGACATTCACGCTGCACCCAACAGAGACAGACGGCCTGCATAGTCCGCGGGCAGTGTGGAACTCGAGATGGACCACAAATCTGTCATGCTCTCGCTGGTAGCATCAGTCCAGATGCAGACTGTGCCCAGCCTCACCTGGAAATGCTGCCAGTGCTCTTTTCCTGCCAACCTAGCTGTTCAAAAGCACATAAAAATGCAAGTAGATAAATAGGCATTTCTGCCATCTGGAACCGGACACAGTGGCTCATATACTACACTGCTGCCCTGCCCATCAATCTCTGCGGGACATCCATCTCAAACCCTTGTTGTCCTCCCTTCTTGGCACTTCTGCTGACCTTCTATCTTACTTCCTGGGCGACACCTCTGTGGCTCTTACAAACTCGGTAGCGGAATTTCTATTTGTGGTCTCTAAATCAAAAACCCCTTTTTGACCCAACACCCTTCCCTGTTTCCTCTTTGTTACTCCCCTCACTACAATTCATCCTTCCACCTTCTCGGTGGTAATGCTACCGTACTGGATATTGTCAAGTATTTTAATGCCAATAAAGGTTTATGATGATGATGAATAGGGACCACTTCGGTGGGAAGGGAACGGTGTTCTGTGGGCTACGGTGTATAGTCATGCCGGCCACACGACCACGGAAGCTTGTCCTGGGACAAAAACACCGGCTCTACAGGCTTTGAAACGGAGATGAGCACCGCCCCCTACAGTCGCTCACGACTAGACCACTCGGTCGTGGGGCAACCTTTCCCTTCACCTTACATTCTCTTTGGAAAGCCAGTGTTCTTCCACTAGAACATCCGTCATCCCAATTCTACTGCATACCGCATTTCCTCCTTATGACTGAATCCCGAGAAATGCCCTCCTCCAGGGTCGGCACACCCACTGTCTGCCCAGGAATGCCCTCCCCCTGCCCACTCCCTCCCTTCTGCCTGCCTCGTCACATCTCTGCACCATCCTTTGGCTGCTGCGCAGGACATGCATCGTGGGGGCTTGGAGCATTAGTGCCGACATGGGGGTAGCTCTCAGCACCCCCCACGTTGGTGCTAACAACATAGCGCCAACACAATGTATTTGTGCCGGTGCAGCGCCACCTATAGGATGGCGCTGCCCATCTGAGACTTTCTTCGCTATGATTCAATTTCAAGCTCCATCTATACTAGAATGTTTCCCTAGTTATTCTAGATTTATTTAAATTTTTTTTGCAGGAGGTGCTTTTTTCCCCATGGAGGACTACTATAAACATCAAAAGCTGGCTCCCTTGTAGACTCAAAGCTGGCTTCCTTGTAGACTCACGGTCTGATCTAGTTTTAGCCACTCAACCACCTTAGGATCCCACCACCCAGTGATGTCATGCAGGGGGAACGCGGGGGAACTCAGTTCCACTAGTTAAAATTAGGGCTGACTCTGCCCACGTCACTCTCCCTCCTCCCCCCTCCCAATTCCTCTGCAAAGAGCTTTTCTTCTTGGTTGGCCGGCATTCAGAGGGTTAAAGGGAGCAACTCCGGACTCCTAGGGGGGCGAAGGCAGTGATGTCATTCAGGGGGACCGGACCGGAACGGGCGTTCCTGATCCTAACGGGCTCCGTGGCTGGTTCCGGGTTCCCGACAAGTGCCAATCAAAAGTGAGTTCCTGTTCCTAAACCATTTGAATGACACCACTGCCACCACCCAAATTATGTTCCGTGTGCTGCTGCGGTCAGCCAAGCGCCAGTTGAAGAGGGAAGATCTTAGACTCTGTGCTCATGAAGTTCCTTCCTACTTGTGAGACCAGCAAAGTGAATTTGCCCGGTTCTGTCAAAATTTCCAGCAACGGCTGAGTCAGAGACAGCCTTGCTGGCAAGCGGATTCGGAGGAAGGATCAGGGGCCATTTGCATTTAATAAATAGAGATGTTATCATGGAGAATTAATGTCCTTTGATATACATCTTGGCAGCAGAAGAGGGGGGGAAGCGAGGTGCAACTCCTCATTATCTCACAGAGGTTGCGGGGTCAAACTGGGACAAGGAGAAGTGATTTATGTGTTCTCTTTGTCAGAGAGATGAGAATATGTAAAGGAAATAATGACTTGCGCAGACTATTAGAGCTGCTCTCCCAGAGTCTCAAAGGCCAGCATTGCACTCAGTTTCCTTTTCCTTATTAGTATCCAAGCCCCCCCCCCCAAAAAAAACACCAAAGCGATGGTTTTCCCAGTAGCAATGTATAGCTGTGAGAGCTGGACCATAAGAAAGGCAGAGCGCCGAAGAATAGGTGCTTTTGAATTATGGTGTTGGAGAAGACTATTGAGAGTCCCCTGGACTGCAAGGAGATCCAATCGGTCCATCTTCCAGGAAGTCAAGCCTGATTGTTCCCTGGAAGGACAAATCCTGAAGCGGAAGCTCCAATACTTTGGCCACCTCATGAGAAGAGAGGACTCTTTAGAAAAGACCCTCATGCTGGGAAAGATTGAGGGCAAAAGGAGAAGGGGGCGGCAGAGGAGGAGGTGGCTAGAGAGTGTCACTGAAGCAATGAACATGAAATTGGGCGAACTCCGGAAGCTAGTGGAGGACAGGGAGGCCTGGCGTGCTGTGGTCCATGGGGTCGCGAAGAGTCAGACACATCCCTAAGACTCCCATTTTCCTCCCTGCATCATAGGGTTGTAAAAGGTTTTGCTACCCCTCTGCAGCCTCCCAAAATTTGCAGCAATATGCCCATGGTTGGCAAATACCACTTGATAGTTACAGGAGCCTGAAGACCCCATAGACTTATTTTCTGGGCAAAGGCATCTTTTGTGAAGTGAGCAGCCACAAGGGGGCGTCGGTGGTACCAAATAGTGATGGAGCATCACTCCATAGTGATGGAGCATCACTTGGCAGGTCGACTATCCCCAGGTTCGATTCTGGGCATCTGAGACTAGCCAGAAGCCTGATGGTCTGCCTTCAATTGCTGTAGACAATATAGGGCTAGATGCACCCAACAAATCTGTAACCCAAAAACACACAAACAAACAAACAAACAAACAAACAAAACAGAGGCCAACGTGACGCCACTCACACAACTTCATAGGAGTTCCGGCATTAGCTCTGAGTCATGGAAATGAGAGGTGGGTCTTACTAACTCTTTATTGGTCCCCTTCTGGGTCATAACACCATCTCATTGGCTCTCGGAACCATCAGTCTCATTGGTCAGTTTTGAGTGAAGGAAATCAACCTTTTGTGACCTAAAGCAAGTGGTATGTTCCTTTTTGTGTGCCTTTTTGATAGAATACAGACATTTCATCATGGTTGGCTTCATTGCATTCTGCATCTAAATACCCATGAAAATGCAACCTGCCCACAACTTTTTTCTGAAATGCGCAGCAGAGCTATGGAAACAAAAGCGTTTCTATTCTAGCAACCCTTCAGAGATCCTGATTAAAGGCATCGACATTATACAGCTTTTGCAATCATGCATGCACTGTAATATAAATTTGGAGCCCTCTCCTGCTTGTACTGATGAAAAGATACATAACCTGGTCGCTCATCATGAGGGCCGGGTAGGAATGTTTTTCTATCAGCCAAATTGGCCGTGGATGGCAGTTTTTTTGCCTACCCCAGACTGGCGAGGGAGGGATGGGTGTTCAGTAGGTTACATGATTTACATTGTGCTTAATAAAGTTGAACCCCAACCTCAGTCTGGTGTCTCCCTTGGGGGTGGTGCAAGGGTAATAGTCTACTTTAAAATGCCAGTTGCAAGGGAGTGGCCACAGGACGCAGGCACCTTGTTGTCCTGTGTGCTCCCTGAGGCATCTGGTGGGCTACTGTGAGATACAGGAAGCTGGACTAGATGGGCCTTTGGCCTGATCCAGCAGGGCTTTTTCTTATGTTCTTATGTTCTTAACCTGATGAGAATTTGAAACATTATCAACATTGAGCACTGCGGGGAGAGGGGGGGGGGAGACGATACAGGATGTGTGGATGGTGGTGTGATGCCCAGGGGCATTGGCACCCATTTGCACCCAGGTATGCCCATGGTCTTGAAGAGCAGCATTCTGAAACCTCTTCGTTTCTCCTGGGTAGAGCTCTAGAGGCAGAACATGCTTATGATTGAGCTTGCCATTCCTTTTTAAACAGATGTTATGATTACAATGTCATTTGGAGTTCATTTGATCGCTTTTATTCCCCCGAACTATTACTGTGGGGGTTTTTTTTTCCCCAATTGTGAGCCCCTTAGGGGGACAGGACTATTAACAAGTAAAAAATAACAGCAAGCAACACCCCAAATGCTGTGAGTTGTTCTGAGCTCAGGGGACGCAGCAGGATGCAAAAGGAACAAACAAAAAGCACGCCACAGCCCCTCGGCATTTTCTCACTCTTATTCCAAAGGTTAGGACCATTTCAGTGTGTCTTCTGCTGCATCCTGGCTGTATCCTTTGGTTGACCCAGTTGCGAAGAAAATCAATGACCCCTAACTAGGTTCATTCAATACTTCCCCAAATAGTCAAGGTAAGGCTTATTGCTGAATTATTATTAGAGTTGGATCGCTTCCAAGCATCTTCTGCAAACTCAACAGGCACATTTCAGAGCACAATCCTGATCTGGAGTTAGGACAGCACAGTTAGGGCAGCAACAGGGGCGGACCTAGTCAAAATGGCGCCCAGGGCACCCAATAGAAGTGCGCCCCCATGGGAGGCCAGGTCTACCCACCAGAAGCAGCCCCAGGTAGACCTGGGCTCCACGGAGCCCCTCAAGTGAGCCCAGGTCTACCCATTAGAAATGGGTGCGGGTAGACCTGGGCTCTCTTCGAGGTCTACTTGCGGCTGGTCCCAATGGGTAGACCTGGGCTCCAGAGCCCAGGTCTACCTGCACAATGTTGTGGGGGCCACTGGCACCCCCCCTTGATAGCCCCAAGATGGCGTCCAGGGCTCTTGCCCCCCCTGCCCCCTAGATCCGCCACTGGGCAGCAAAGTTTGGCCGGCACAAGGTCCACGGTAAAGCACGCTTGAACCACGTCTGTGTGCTGGCCTCTCTGACTCTGCAAGTGCAATCCAATTAGGCCAGCAAAGTTTGGCCTGCACAAGGGACACTGTAAAGCACGTTTGGCCCACTCTCTGAGTGAGGGAGAATGGCGCACACCTGCGAGCTGGCCTCTCTGACTCCGAGAGTGGTCCAAACATCCTTGACGGCGTCCCTTGTGCCGGCCAAACTTTGCTGGCCTAACTGTGCCGGCCTCACTCCAGGTTAGGATTGTGCTCTCAGCTAGTGCTAGCACCAAAATGTCACTCCAGAAAAATCTGAAGCCCATTTCAGGAGCTCCTGCCAGGGAGAAAGACCTTTAGATGTGCAAGATAATGCTGTTGATTGATCAGTCTGATATGTTTCTCTGTGATGAGCAGAACTGCTCTGGGAGTTTCCCCAGAAACTCTACTGAAATGCAAAGTACCTGTTGCCTTCCCTGCTGTGGTATGGGTTGCTAACATTGCACATAGCCATGGCAATGCCAAAGAGGACTTTTTCTGTATCACGAATACCCAATAGACCAACCAATAAAACAGCCAATATTATCATGCCATTGTACAAATCCATGGTAAGGCCGCACCTGGAATATTGTGTCCAGTTCTGGTCGCCGCATCTCAAAAATAAAAGGACATAGTGGAGCTGGAAAAGGTGCAGAAGAGAGAGACAAAAATGATTACGGGGCTGGGGCACCTCCCTTATGAAGAAAGACTGCAGCGTTTGGGGCTCTTCAGTCTAGAAAAAAGGCGCCTGAGGGGGGACATGATTGAGACATACAAAATTATGCATGGAAGGGATAGAGTCGATAAAGGGATGTTCTTTTCCCTCTCTCACAACACCAGAACCAGGGGACATCCGCTAAAACTGAGGGTTGGGAGAGTTAAAACAGATAGAAGGAAGTACTTTTTTACCCAGCGGGTAGTTAATCTGTGGAACTCTTTGCCACAGGAGGTGGTGATGGCATCTGGTCTGGATGCCTTTAAGAGGGGATTGGACAGATTTCTGGAGGAAAGGTCCATCGTGGGCTACAGGCAATGATGGGTTGTGCAACCTCCTTACAAAGGTGGTGGGCTACTGGTACCGGGTGCAAGGGAGTGGCAACAGGATGCAGGCATCTTGTTGTCTCATGCCTCCCTGGGGCATTTGGTAGGCCGCTGTGAGATACAGGAAGCTGGACTAGATGGGCCTTTGGCCTGATCCAGCAGGGCTCTTCTTATGTTCTTATGTAACCAGCCTCCAGTGTTTATATTAGGGAAGTCGGAGTGCAGGACTTTCTTCCCCCTTCTAAGTGGCTGTCCCAAATGCCACCCAGGAAGCTGGCATGGCTGAGCAAGGGGGTTGAGCCCAGCAATGTAGTCAGGGCTGAGCTATGGCCAACAATGGTAGGAATCAGGGATGAGGATGCATAAGAACCTAAGAGCCCAACTGGATCGAACCAAAAGCCCATCTCGTCATGCTTCCTATATCCCACGGTGACCCACCAAGTGCCTCTGGGAGCTCTCAAGGCAAGATGCATCCTGTTGCCACTCCCTTGCACCTGCCATTCAGAGACCATCATCATGACTTGTGACCTATGATGGACTTTAAGAATATCAGAAGAGCCCTGCTGGATCAGGCCAAAGGCCCCTCTAGTCCAGCTTCCTGTATCTCACAGTGGCCCACCAGGTGCCTCAGGGAGCACATGAAACCACAAGATGCCTGCATCCTGTGGCCACTCCCTTGCACTTGGCATTCTGGAGTAGCCTATTACTAACATTAAGGAGGTTGCACCACCCATCATGGCCTATAGCCCACGATGGACCTTTCCTCCAGAAATCTGTCCAATCCACCTAGGGCATTTAAAGGCACCTAGACTTTCTTTCCATCAATTTGTCCCTATTGAAGATATCTAAGCCTGGCATCATCACCGCATCCTGTGGCAAGGAGTTCCACAGATTAATAACACGCTTGGTAAAGAAATATTTCCATTTGTCTGTTCTGACTCTCCTGATGTTCAATTTTAGTGGCTGCCCCCTAGTTCTGGTATAGTGACAGAGGGAAAAATAGCATCCCTCTAATTAGGAGTGGAAATTTGCTGAACCTCAAGGTGCTCAGCTCCAGCTCCTAGTACTCAAGCTAGTTTGATCCAACGTGCCATGCAAGTACATTTGGGGGTACACCTTTCCACTATCTAGATTGATTTTCTGGCTGTGTGTCAGGTCAGGAAGAGACAGAGGCAAAAATGCAATTACAACAGGCAGGAAGCCGAGGAAATGGTCAATGAAGCAGAGGTCCTGAAACTTTCTTCAGAATTAATCGAGCGGACGGGGACATTAAGGAAACAATTCAAGGCGCCTGCCTTCCCCACACCGAGGCCGGCATCAGTGCAGCTCGGACGCCCAACCTCATTATTTTCATTACGGTGTAGGAACCAGAACGTGCGAGGAGTAAAAAATGCAGAATGAGCGGGAGCTGGTTGAAAACAGAAAAGGAGACATGGAGAAAGCAAGGTATCTGGTTGGACTGGAGGTCTGTATTAGTGAGGTTCGGGATAGAAATTGAACATCCCTCTTCAAGTCTCTGCCACTATCTTGTCTTGCCATTGCAGTTGGACCCACAGGAAGTGAGTGGCAGAAGGCAATCAATCAATCAATCAATCAATCAACCAACCAACCAACCAACCAACCAACCAACTAACCAACTGTATTTATATACTGCTTTTCAACACAAAGTTCACAAAGCGGTTTACAGGCAAATAATAATAAAGTTAACTGGCTCCCTGTCCTAAAAGGGCTCACAATCTAAAAAAATAAAATAAACCCCCAGCAACGGCCGCTAGAAAAGACACTGCGCAGGGGTGAAGAGGGACAATTACTCTCCCCCTGCTAAAAATAAGGGAACACCACTTGAAAATGTGCCTCTTGCCCAGTTAGCAGGGGTGATAAGCCCAGAGAGCTTGAATGGGACAACTTGATCTGAACATCTCATGTTGGTGTTAAAGATATTTTCAGAAATTAAAATGCAGGCCTGCCCGGGTGTCCGCTGGGATTCTGTTCCGAGCCCCACCATGGATACCTGAAACCGTGGATCCTGGGGATGCCTTTTTAAAGGCATCAGTGGTTTGGCTGCAGCAAGGTAAAAGAAGAGATTTGTTTAACGTTCCCCTAATAGGCGTCCCAGTATCCATGGTGGATGCTCAATCAGTGGATTCTTGGGCACACCTGTAGATTACTTTCCCCAATAAGAAATAACACTGCCTCTGCATCTACTGACACTATATCACCTTACCACCTACCTAGCACACTTTTAAGGCATTTAAAATTAATAAAAAAATGAGAACTTGGAATGCAGAGGCATAACACCACTTCCTGCCTTTTTCCAGTTTTTAAAATCATGAAATCTGCAAAAACAAAAAACACATTTTCAAATACCTCTAGCCGTTCCCCACTAAGGAGCCATGGGCAAAGACTGAGAGGGGAAATCCCCCTTTCTCTCCAGTTGGGGGGGGCAGGGGATTGGAGGGGTGCTGAAGCCATGCACATGCATTTATGAACATGTGCTTGTGCATAACTTCAGCGCATGCATGCTCCACACTTATGAACATGCGCATGGATTTATCGGACAGTGTCATCTAAACTAGTCCATTGCAGTGGTGAAATTCAGCCAGTTCTCACCTATTCTGCAGAACCGGTTGCTAATTTTAGGTTGGGAGAGGGAAGAAAGGCAGCGGCCTCCCTGAAGGACATAGAACTGGTTGTTAATGTAGTTGAATCCCACCACTGGCCCATTGTCAATGGTCCATGGGAGATAAGAAAGGTGCCATTTCCCATGATCTCATATTCCCATGAATATGATTATCCTTCAGATCCCGGTATAGATTATTCTCTTGTCGCCTGGTCAATTCCACGTGTGTTGGGCTTCTCCTCTAACCCAAAAGGGTGCCATGAGGCTGAGTGGTCCCTGGTTGACCACTCAGCCTCATGGCACCCTTTTGGGTTAGAGGAGAAGCCCAACACACGTGGAATTGACCAGGCGACAAGAGAATAATCTATACCGGGATCTGAAGGATAATCATATTCATCCGATCCCATTTTTTCCCCTTTCTTGGCTTTCCTGGGCGCAGTGAAGACAAACTGGATGCAGGAGCCAAATGGCTCAATCAGTCCGATCCAAGAGACGGCGTAATAGCCATTACGAGATAAACAGAGAGAATGTTCTCTGGCAGGGAAAGGCGACAGAAGGGACGTTTTGCTGGAGAGGCCAAGGGGTGCCTATCTTGGAGATGTCCCATTTTCTCATCCCCCCCTAAAGGACTGGGATTAGTAATGTAGCAAAGAAACCCCCTTGGAACCAGGCAGCTGTTAGAGAAAGCATTACAAACGGCTGAGAACCTTTCCCACACCCCCAAGAGAGCAGAATCTATTCTCTTCCAGCCCTCTCTCTGTCCATAGCCCAATTATGTTCGTATGCCTTCAAATGAAGTTCCTTTAATAAATACGTGGCCAATATCTGTTGAAACAAGGGACTCTGGTAGCTAGCAGTTTGCAGGGAGACGTAGTCTTTCAACAGTTGCGGATCTAGGGGGGGCCGGGGGGCACAAGCCCTGGGTGCCATCTTGGGGCCATCTAGGGGGGCTCCAGTGGCCCCTGCAACATTGCACGGGTAGATCTGGGCTCTGGAGCCCAGGTCTACCCATTGGGACCAGCCGCGGGTAGATCTGGGCTCCAGTGACCAGGTCTACCCATTGGGACCAG
>JAJKFI010024710.1:0-10674 GCA_029204185.1 Lerista edwardsae | reverse complement strand
AGAGAGAGAGAGAGAGAGAGAGAGAGAGAGAGAGAGAGAGAGAGAGAATTATAAATTAATAATAATCAGGGTCCTCTGCTCCCCAGGCTTCTAGATATAGTCTCTGCATGTAGGCAGTTACTAGACTCTCCCTGAAAATGCATTTCAAGGACTGTTTCAGCCCTAAACCTCGACAGTCATTCCCGGGTACCCAGAAGGAGAGCACATTGTGCAGTTAGAGACCTCCAGGCCAGACAAAAGGCTGAAACTGGATTCACACGTGATCTACAGCATGCCAATTATTAGAGAACATTGGAAACTGGGACATTTTAATGGGGGGGGGGGGTTAAAGACATACCACCACAGGTAACTCATTCCAGCTAACATTTTCATCTGCAAACCAAGCTTGTGCAGTTTGTTTGTTTTTAATGTTCCAAAAACACCAAGTATCAGCTCGGAACGCACAGGTGGGTCCTCACCCACCGTTTTGGGAAACCCAGAGATCAGGGGGTTAAAACGTATTGCGGCAGAGAGAAAGGAACCCAGCATCCGCCTCTCACTTTTGGCCACCAATCATCTGCCTGAAAACCTGGCTGGCTGTCCTTTTATTTCTGGCTCTGGTCAGAAATTTCTTTCTGTCCTCTGGAGCCCCAGGGAAAGACGGTTCTCACCCACCTGTCCGGGGTGTGTGTGTGTGATTTTGAGATGACACAGTGTTTTCTCGAGGGGGAAAACAGCCATGTGAAATGGCCTCATTAGTTCAGGAGCATTTGCATACCAGTGGCTGAAGGCAACAGATGACCTTAAGTTGCATCGTTACCACAGAGAGTATGATGTTTCACTCTGGGGTGTGGAAGACAGCCGGAAATTAAGGCTGCCGGTATTAGGAACGGGGCTTTGATGGCTCCTCAGAATGGCAGGGTTGAAATCAGGACAGGAAATAAGGGGTTGTGCGGTCACTGGCAGGAAACGGGTTGAGTCCTGACCGGACATTCACGCTGCACCCAACAGAGACAGACGGCCTGCATAGTCCGCGGGCAGTGTGGAACTCGAGATGGACCACAAATCTGTCATGCTCTCGCTGGTAGCATCAGTCCAGATGCAGACTGTGCCCAGCCTCACCTGGAAATGCTGCCAGTGCTCTTTTCCTGCCAACCTAGCTGTTCAAAAGCACATAAAAATGCAAGTAGATAAATAGGCATTTCTGCCATCTGGAACCGGACACAGTGGCTCATATACTACACTGCTGCCCTGCCCATCAATCTCTGCGGGACATCCATCTCAAACCCTTGTTGTCCTCCCTTCTTGGCACTTCTGCTGACCTTCTATCTTACTTCCTGGGCGACACCTCTGTGGCTCTTACAAACTCGGTAGCGGAATTTCTATTTGTGGTCTCTAAATCAAAAACCCCTTTTTGACCCAACACCCTTCCCTGTTTCCTCTTTGTTACTCCCCTCACTACAATTCATCCTTCCACCTTCTCGGTGGTAATGCTACCGTACTGGATATTGTCAAGTATTTTAATGCCAATAAAGGTTTATGATGATGATGAATAGGGACCACTTCGGTGGGAAGGGAACGGTGTTCTGTGGGCTACGGTGTATAGTCATGCCGGCCACACGACCACGGAAGCTTGTCCTGGGACAAAAACACCGGCTCTACAGGCTTTGAAACGGAGATGAGCACCGCCCCCTACAGTCGCTCACGACTAGACCACTCGGTCGTGGGGCAACCTTTCCCTTCACCTTACATTCTCTTTGGAAAGCCAGTGTTCTTCCACTAGAACATCCGTCATCCCAATTCTACTGCATACCGCATTTCCTCCTTATGACTGAATCCCGAGAAATGCCCTCCTCCAGGGTCGGCACACCCACTGTCTGCCCAGGAATGCCCTCCCCCTGCCCACTCCCTCCCTTCTGCCTGCCTCGTCACATCTCTGCACCATCCTTTGGCTGCTGCGCAGGACATGCATCGTGGGGGCTTGGAGCATTAGTGCCGACATGGGGGTAGCTCTCAGCACCCCCCACGTTGGTGCTAACAACATAGCGCCAACACAATGTATTTGTGCCGGTGCAGCGCCACCTATAGGATGGCGCTGCCCATCTGAGACTTTCTTCGCTATGATTCAATTTCAAGCTCCATCTATACTAGAATGTTTCCCTAGTTATTCTAGATTTATTTAAATTTTTTTTGCAGGAGGTGCTTTTTTCCCCATGGAGGACTACTATAAACATCAAAAGCTGGCTCCCTTGTAGACTCAAAGCTGGCTTCCTTGTAGACTCACGGTCTGATCTAGTTTTAGCCACTCAACCACCTTAGGATCCCACCACCCAGTGATGTCATGCAGGGGGAACGCGGGGGAACTCAGTTCCACTAGTTAAAATTAGGGCTGACTCTGCCCACGTCACTCTCCCTCCTCCCCCCTCCCAATTCCTCTGCAAAGAGCTTTTCTTCTTGGTTGGCCGGCATTCAGAGGGTTAAAGGGAGCAACTCCGGACTCCTAGGGGGGCGAAGGCAGTGATGTCATTCAGGGGGACCGGACCGGAACGGGCGTTCCTGATCCTAACGGGCTCCGTGGCTGGTTCCGGGTTCCCGACAAGTGCCAATCAAAAGTGAGTTCCTGTTCCTAAACCATTTGAATGACACCACTGCCACCACCCAAATTATGTTCCGTGTGCTGCTGCGGTCAGCCAAGCGCCAGTTGAAGAGGGAAGATCTTAGACTCTGTGCTCATGAAGTTCCTTCCTACTTGTGAGACCAGCAAAGTGAATTTGCCCGGTTCTGTCAAAATTTCCAGCAACGGCTGAGTCAGAGACAGCCTTGCTGGCAAGCGGATTCGGAGGAAGGATCAGGGGCCATTTGCATTTAATAAATAGAGATGTTATCATGGAGAATTAATGTCCTTTGATATACATCTTGGCAGCAGAAGAGGGGGGGAAGCGAGGTGCAACTCCTCATTATCTCACAGAGGTTGCGGGGTCAAACTGGGACAAGGAGAAGTGATTTATGTGTTCTCTTTGTCAGAGAGATGAGAATATGTAAAGGAAATAATGACTTGCGCAGACTATTAGAGCTGCTCTCCCAGAGTCTCAAAGGCCAGCATTGCACTCAGTTTCCTTTTCCTTATTAGTATCCAAGCCCCCCCCCCCAAAAAAAACACCAAAGCGATGGTTTTCCCAGTAGCAATGTATAGCTGTGAGAGCTGGACCATAAGAAAGGCAGAGCGCCGAAGAATAGGTGCTTTTGAATTATGGTGTTGGAGAAGACTATTGAGAGTCCCCTGGACTGCAAGGAGATCCAATCGGTCCATCTTCCAGGAAGTCAAGCCTGATTGTTCCCTGGAAGGACAAATCCTGAAGCGGAAGCTCCAATACTTTGGCCACCTCATGAGAAGAGAGGACTCTTTAGAAAAGACCCTCATGCTGGGAAAGATTGAGGGCAAAAGGAGAAGGGGGCGGCAGAGGAGGAGGTGGCTAGAGAGTGTCACTGAAGCAATGAACATGAAATTGGGCGAACTCCGGAAGCTAGTGGAGGACAGGGAGGCCTGGCGTGCTGTGGTCCATGGGGTCGCGAAGAGTCAGACACATCCCTAAGACTCCCATTTTCCTCCCTGCATCATAGGGTTGTAAAAGGTTTTGCTACCCCTCTGCAGCCTCCCAAAATTTGCAGCAATATGCCCATGGTTGGCAAATACCACTTGATAGTTACAGGAGCCTGAAGACCCCATAGACTTATTTTCTGGGCAAAGGCATCTTTTGTGAAGTGAGCAGCCACAAGGGGGCGTCGGTGGTACCAAATAGTGATGGAGCATCACTCCATAGTGATGGAGCATCACTTGGCAGGTCGACTATCCCCAGGTTCGATTCTGGGCATCTGAGACTAGCCAGAAGCCTGATGGTCTGCCTTCAATTGCTGTAGACAATATAGGGCTAGATGCACCCAACAAATCTGTAACCCAAAAACACACAAACAAACAAACAAACAAACAAACAAAACAGAGGCCAACGTGACGCCACTCACACAACTTCATAGGAGTTCCGGCATTAGCTCTGAGTCATGGAAATGAGAGGTGGGTCTTACTAACTCTTTATTGGTCCCCTTCTGGGTCATAACACCATCTCATTGGCTCTCGGAACCATCAGTCTCATTGGTCAGTTTTGAGTGAAGGAAATCAACCTTTTGTGACCTAAAGCAAGTGGTATGTTCCTTTTTGTGTGCCTTTTTGATAGAATACAGACATTTCATCATGGTTGGCTTCATTGCATTCTGCATCTAAATACCCATGAAAATGCAACCTGCCCACAACTTTTTTCTGAAATGCGCAGCAGAGCTATGGAAACAAAAGCGTTTCTATTCTAGCAACCCTTCAGAGATCCTGATTAAAGGCATCGACATTATACAGCTTTTGCAATCATGCATGCACTGTAATATAAATTTGGAGCCCTCTCCTGCTTGTACTGATGAAAAGATACATAACCTGGTCGCTCATCATGAGGGCCGGGTAGGAATGTTTTTCTATCAGCCAAATTGGCCGTGGATGGCAGTTTTTTTGCCTACCCCAGACTGGCGAGGGAGGGATGGGTGTTCAGTAGGTTACATGATTTACATTGTGCTTAATAAAGTTGAACCCCAACCTCAGTCTGGTGTCTCCCTTGGGGGTGGTGCAAGGGTAATAGTCTACTTTAAAATGCCAGTTGCAAGGGAGTGGCCACAGGACGCAGGCACCTTGTTGTCCTGTGTGCTCCCTGAGGCATCTGGTGGGCTACTGTGAGATACAGGAAGCTGGACTAGATGGGCCTTTGGCCTGATCCAGCAGGGCTTTTTCTTATGTTCTTATGTTCTTAACCTGATGAGAATTTGAAACATTATCAACATTGAGCACTGCGGGGAGAGGGGGGGGGAGACGATACAGGATGTGTGGATGGTGGTGTGATGCCCAGGGGCATTGGCACCCATTTGCACCCAGGTATGCCCATGGTCTTGAAGAGCAGCATTCTGAAACCTCTTCGTTTCTCCTGGGTAGAGCTCTAGAGGCAGAACATGCTTATGATTGAGCTTGCCATTCCTTTTTAAACAGATGTTATGATTACAATGTCATTTGGAGTTCATTTGATCGCTTTTATTCCCCCGAACTATTACTGTGGGGGTTTTTTTTTCCCCAATTGTGAGCCCCTTAGGGGGACAGGACTATTAACAAGTAAAAAATAACAGCAAGCAACACCCCAAATGCTGTGAGTTGTTCTGAGCTCAGGGGACGCAGCAGGATGCAAAAGGAACAAACAAAAAGCACGCCACAGCCCCTCGGCATTTTCTCACTCTTATTCCAAAGGTTAGGACCATTTCAGTGTGTCTTCTGCTGCATCCTGGCTGTATCCTTTGGTTGACCCAGTTGCGAAGAAAATCAATGACCCCTAACTAGGTTCATTCAATACTTCCCCAAATAGTCAAGGTAAGGCTTATTGCTGAATTATTATTAGAGTTGGATCGCTTCCAAGCATCTTCTGCAAACTCAACAGGCACATTTCAGAGCACAATCCTGATCTGGAGTTAGGACAGCACAGTTAGGGCAGCAACAGGGGCGGACCTAGTCAAAATGGCGCCCAGGGCACCCAATAGAAGTGCGCCCCCATGGGAGGCCAGGTCTACCCACCAGAAGCAGCCCCAGGTAGACCTGGGCTCCACGGAGCCCCTCAAGTGAGCCCAGGTCTACCCATTAGAAATGGGTGCGGGTAGACCTGGGCTCTCTTCGAGGTCTACTTGCGGCTGGTCCCAATGGGTAGACCTGGGCTCCAGAGCCCAGGTCTACCTGCACAATGTTGTGGGGGCCACTGGCACCCCCCCTTGATAGCCCCAAGATGGCGTCCAGGGCTCTTGCCCCCCCTGCCCCCTAGATCCGCCACTGGGCAGCAAAGTTTGGCCGGCACAAGGTCCACGGTAAAGCACGCTTGAACCACGTCTGTGTGCTGGCCTCTCTGACTCTGCAAGTGCAATCCAATTAGGCCAGCAAAGTTTGGCCTGCACAAGGGACACTGTAAAGCACGTTTGGCCCACTCTCTGAGTGAGGGAGAATGGCGCACACCTGCGAGCTGGCCTCTCTGACTCCGAGAGTGGTCCAAACATCCTTGACGGCGTCCCTTGTGCCGGCCAAACTTTGCTGGCCTAACTGTGCCGGCCTCACTCCAGGTTAGGATTGTGCTCTCAGCTAGTGCTAGCACCAAAATGTCACTCCAGAAAAATCTGAAGCCCATTTCAGGAGCTCCTGCCAGGGAGAAAGACCTTTAGATGTGCAAGATAATGCTGTTGATTGATCAGTCTGATATGTTTCTCTGTGATGAGCAGAACTGCTCTGGGAGTTTCCCCAGAAACTCTACTGAAATGCAAAGTACCTGTTGCCTTCCCTGCTGTGGTATGGGTTGCTAACATTGCACATAGCCATGGCAATGCCAAAGAGGACTTTTTCTGTATCACGAATACCCAATAGACCAACCAATAAAACAGCCAATATTATCATGCCATTGTACAAATCCATGGTAAGGCCGCACCTGGAATATTGTGTCCAGTTCTGGTCGCCGCATCTCAAAAATAAAAGGACATAGTGGAGCTGGAAAAGGTGCAGAAGAGAGAGACAAAAATGATTACGGGGCTGGGGCACCTCCCTTATGAAGAAAGACTGCAGCGTTTGGGGCTCTTCAGTCTAGAAAAAAGGCGCCTGAGGGGGGACATGATTGAGACATACAAAATTATGCATGGAAGGGATAGAGTCGATAAAGGGATGTTCTTTTCCCTCTCTCACAACACCAGAACCAGGGGACATCCGCTAAAACTGAGGGTTGGGAGAGTTAAAACAGATAGAAGGAAGTACTTTTTTACCCAGCGGGTAGTTAATCTGTGGAACTCTTTGCCACAGGAGGTGGTGATGGCATCTGGTCTGGATGCCTTTAAGAGGGGATTGGACAGATTTCTGGAGGAAAGGTCCATCGTGGGCTACAGGCAATGATGGGTTGTGCAACCTCCTTACAAAGGTGGTGGGCTACTGGTACCGGGTGCAAGGGAGTGGCAACAGGATGCAGGCATCTTGTTGTCTCATGCCTCCCTGGGGCATTTGGTAGGCCGCTGTGAGATACAGGAAGCTGGACTAGATGGGCCTTTGGCCTGATCCAGCAGGGCTCTTCTTATGTTCTTATGTAACCAGCCTCCAGTGTTTATATTAGGGAAGTCGGAGTGCAGGACTTTCTTCCCCCTTCTAAGTGGCTGTCCCAAATGCCACCCAGGAAGCTGGCATGGCTGAGCAAGGGGGTTGAGCCCAGCAATGTAGTCAGGGCTGAGCTATGGCCAACAATGGTAGGAATCAGGGATGAGGATGCATAAGAACCTAAGAGCCCAACTGGATCGAACCAAAAGCCCATCTCGTCATGCTTCCTATATCCCACGGTGACCCACCAAGTGCCTCTGGGAGCTCTCAAGGCAAGATGCATCCTGTTGCCACTCCCTTGCACCTGCCATTCAGAGACCATCATCATGACTTGTGACCTATGATGGACTTTAAGAATATCAGAAGAGCCCTGCTGGATCAGGCCAAAGGCCCCTCTAGTCCAGCTTCCTGTATCTCACAGTGGCCCACCAGGTGCCTCAGGGAGCACATGAAACCACAAGATGCCTGCATCCTGTGGCCACTCCCTTGCACTTGGCATTCTGGAGTAGCCTATTACTAACATTAAGGAGGTTGCACCACCCATCATGGCCTATAGCCCACGATGGACCTTTCCTCCAGAAATCTGTCCAATCCACCTAGGGCATTTAAAGGCACCTAGACTTTCTTTCCATCAATTTGTCCCTATTGAAGATATCTAAGCCTGGCATCATCACCGCATCCTGTGGCAAGGAGTTCCACAGATTAATAACACGCTTGGTAAAGAAATATTTCCATTTGTCTGTTCTGACTCTCCTGATGTTCAATTTTAGTGGCTGCCCCCTAGTTCTGGTATAGTGACAGAGGGAAAAATAGCATCCCTCTAATTAGGAGTGGAAATTTGCTGAACCTCAAGGTGCTCAGCTCCAGCTCCTAGTACTCAAGCTAGTTTGATCCAACGTGCCATGCAAGTACATTTGGGGGTACACCTTTCCACTATCTAGATTGATTTTCTGGCTGTGTGTCAGGTCAGGAAGAGACAGAGGCAAAAATGCAATTACAACAGGCAGGAAGCCGAGGAAATGGTCAATGAAGCAGAGGTCCTGAAACTTTCTTCAGAATTAATCGAGCGGACGGGGACATTAAGGAAACAATTCAAGGCGCCTGCCTTCCCCACACCGAGGCCGGCATCAGTGCAGCTCGGACGCCCAACCTCATTATTTTCATTACGGTGTAGGAACCAGAACGTGCGAGGAGTAAAAAATGCAGAATGAGCGGGAGCTGGTTGAAAACAGAAAAGGAGACATGGAGAAAGCAAGGTATCTGGTTGGACTGGAGGTCTGTATTAGTGAGGTTCGGGATAGAAATTGAACATCCCTCTTCAAGTCTCTGCCACTATCTTGTCTTGCCATTGCAGTTGGACCCACAGGAAGTGAGTGGCAGAAGGCAATCAATCAATCAATCAATCAATCAACCAACCAACCAACCAACCAACCAACCAACCAACTAACCAACTGTATTTATATACTGCTTTTCAACACAAAGTTCACAAAGCGGTTTACAGGCAAATAATAATAAAGTTAACTGGCTCCCTGTCCTAAAAGGGCTCACAATCTAAAAAAATAAAATAAACCCCCAGCAACGGCCGCTAGAAAAGACACTGCGCAGGGGTGAAGAGGGACAATTACTCTCCCCCTGCTAAAAATAAGGGAACACCACTTGAAAATGTGCCTCTTGCCCAGTTAGCAGGGGTGATAAGCCCAGAGAGCTTGAATGGGACAACTTGATCTGAACATCTCATGTTGGTGTTAAAGATATTTTCAGAAATTAAAATGCAGGCCTGCCCGGGTGTCCGCTGGGATTCTGTTCCGAGCCCCACCATGGATACCTGAAACCGTGGATCCTGGGGATGCCTTTTTAAAGGCATCAGTGGTTTGGCTGCAGCAAGGTAAAAGAAGAGATTTGTTTAACGTTCCCCTAATAGGCGTCCCAGTATCCATGGTGGATGCTCAATCAGTGGATTCTTGGGCACACCTGTAGATTACTTTCCCCAATAAGAAATAACACTGCCTCTGCATCTACTGACACTATATCACCTTACCACCTACCTAGCACACTTTTAAGGCATTTAAAATTAATAAAAAAATGAGAACTTGGAATGCAGAGGCATAACACCACTTCCTGCCTTTTTCCAGTTTTTAAAATCATGAAATCTGCAAAAACAAAAAACACATTTTCAAATACCTCTAGCCGTTCCCCACTAAGGAGCCATGGGCAAAGACTGAGAGGGGAAATCCCCCTTTCTCTCCAGTTGGGGGGGCAGGGGATTGGAGGGGTGCTGAAGCCATGCACATGCATTTATGAACATGTGCTTGTGCATAACTTCAGCGCATGCATGCTCCACACTTATGAACATGCGCATGGATTTATCGGACAGTGTCATCTAAACTAGTCCATTGCAGTGGTGAAATTCAGCCAGTTCTCACCTATTCTGCAGAACCGGTTGCTAATTTTAGGTTGGGAGAGGGAAGAAAGGCAGCGGCCTCCCTGAAGGACATAGAACTGGTTGTTAATGTAGTTGAATCCCACCACTGGCCCATTGTCAATGGTCCATGGGAGATAAGAAAGGTGCCATTTCCCATGATCTCATATTCCCATGAATATGATTATCCTTCAGATCCCGGTATAGATTATTCTCTTGTCGCCTGGTCAATTCCACGTGTGTTGGGCTTCTCCTCTAACCCAAAAGGGTGCCATGAGGCTGAGTGGTCCCTGGTTGACCACTCAGCCTCATGGCACCCTTTTGGGTTAGAGGAGAAGCCCAACACACGTGGAATTGACCAGGCGACAAGAGAATAATCTATACCGGGATCTGAAGGATAATCATATTCATCCGATCCCATTTTTTCCCCTTTCTTGGCTTTCCTGGGCGCAGTGAAGACAAACTGGATGCAGGAGCCAAATGGCTCAATCAGTCCGATCCAAGAGACGGCGTAATAGCCATTACGAGATAAACAGAGAGAATGTTCTCTGGCAGGGAAAGGCGACAGAAGGGACGTTTTGCTGGAGAGGCCAAGGGGTGCCTATCTTGGAGATGTCCCATTTTCTCATCCCCCCCTAAAGGACTGGGATTAGTAATGTAGCAAAGAAACCCCCTTGGAACCAGGCAGCTGTTAGAGAAAGCATTACAAACGGCTGAGAACCTTTCCCACACCCCCAAGAGAGCAGAATCTATTCTCTTCCAGCCCTCTCTCTGTCCATAGCCCAATTATGTTCGTATGCCTTCAAATGAAGTTCCTTTAATAAATACGTGGCCAATATCTGTTGAAACAAGGGACTCTGGTAGCTAGCAGTTTGCAGGGAGACGTAGTCTTTCAACAGTTGCGGATCTAGGGGGGGCCGGGGGGCACAAGCCCTGGGTGCCATCTTGGGGCCATCTAGGGGGGCTCCAGTGGCCCCTGCAACATTGCACGGGTAGATCTGGGCTCTGGAGCCCAGGTCTACCCATTGGGACCAGCCGCGGGTAGATCTGGGCTCCAGTGACCAGGTCTACCCATTGGGACCAG
>JAJKFI010024707.1:0-15976 GCA_029204185.1 Lerista edwardsae | reverse complement strand
TGGAAGGCACAATGCTGTTCGGCCAAACCTGCCTCCTCCCCCCCCCCCACAATGGGCTTTGGGGTCAGAGCAATGAAAAGCCAGTAAGAAGTTCCACCAACTGGTTGAAGATTCAACATGGTGATGGAAATAGAGCTGTTTCATTAAATGGCCCTGGAGCCAAGAAGCTGTCCGTGGTGCTGAACTGGATCCTGAAATCCTGGGCTTGGGGCGCTAGTCACACCCTATAGGAGTCCTGCTGTTCTGGAACTGCTGGGACTGAACTAGCCTCTCCGAGGATGGGCAGCTGAGAAAACTCATTTTCTGCTCTGGACTTAGGCAATTATGCAGATCGGAACAGGCTCGTTCTCCATTGGCTGGCAGAGAAGCTCCTTGGCTTGCCGAATAATCTATCTCGCGCCTTGAGACAGGGAGGTGAGAACTGCAGAGGACAGAGGCACCTGGGAGGGAATGAAGCACTTGAGGCAATCAGTATTTAAATATTTGCTAGCTCAGCCACCATGGAAAATCCTGGGTATCTAACTTGGGAGCCATAAGAAGCAGTTTGAGTCATTTTCATCACTTACTTTTTTTTTTTCCTTTTAGCCACCTGACATGTTTTATTAGTGTTTTATTTGCCCCATTGGAACCTTTCATGTTCCAAAGTCTGTCCTGATTTCTTATTATCTTTGATGTACAGTTCATTGTGCAGGATACGTGGCTTTGGGGGTCTTTTGTGATCCAAACTTGGTTCAGTTTTGCTGCTGTGAGGGCACCTCGCGGTCTGCAGAGATGAGGGCTTCTGGAGGACTGGCTTTCCCCTTGTGAATCCACCCCGGTGGTCCACTGGCACACCCTACAGTTGTCGATTGTAAGATTAGAGGAGAGGTGTAGGAGGATTTACTCTGTAATGCCCATTTTACCCTGGTTCCTTTTCAGGCCCGATTCAAAGTGCTAGTTTTGACCTTTAAAGCCCTTTACGGCTCAGGTCCGGGGTATTTGAGGGACTGCCTCCTTCCATATAATCCTACCCGTACTCATCTGGGGGGGGCCCTTCTGACTGTGCTGCCACAGGAGAGGTGAGGGCAGTGATGTCATGCAGGGGGTACACGGGGGTACGCGAGTACCGGTTTCTAGGATTACAGCTGGCCCCGCCCATTCGCCCGCCCACTCGTTGACTCCGCCCTCTGCAACGTTTGAATTTCCTGCATGTTTGAGTTGCCTGCACATTCTCAGAGCCAGGCAGGCAGGCAGGCAGCGAGCGGAGCCTTTCCTTTCCTTGCCACTAAAAAATGAGTTGCTCTGGGGTTTTAACATGATGCCAGGCCTCCTTCACATGTTCTGGGGGTGCTGTGGAATCCTGTTGCAACTGTTGGGTCAGTTTAAAATCCTCTGAGGCCTCAAAAAGGGCTTTTTTCATGTCCCTTCCTGCCACGACATCACTTCCGGCTAATGACATCACTTCCGGTGGGCGGGTCCAGACACGTGCCAATCAAAAGTAAGTACCTGTTCTTAAATCATTTAGATGACACCACTAGGTGAGGGGGATGGCGGCCAGGAATAGGGCCTTCTCGGTGGTGGCCCTCCGACTTTGGAATACCCTCCCCTTAGAATTAAGAACTGGCAACATTCCGGCGGGGGCTGAAGACTTTTTTATTCAAACAAGCCTTTAACTGTTGACAGGCAGGCTGGCATTTTTTTTACATCTATCCTTACATTTTAAATTGTGGGATCCACGGGGCTTGCTTGCTGTTTTTTTTTAAATTTTAACTGTTTTAATATAGTTCTTAACAGTGTCTTAATTTGTGGCTTATTGTGTTGCTTTTAATGTTGTAAGCCGCCTTGGGTGCCCTTGGGCAGAAAGGCGGGATAAAAATTAAATAAATAAAAATTAAATAAATTTTCCTATGGAACTCCTTACTACAGGATTTGAGAGTGGCACCTAGCCTAGATGCTTTGAAAGGGGGATTGAGCAGGTTGATGGAGGCAAAGTCCATCACATGACACAAGCCATGATTACTGTATGTTGTCTCTAGGTTTTGGATATACCCGATCCCTGAATGCCAGATCACTTGTATCCGACAGTCTGGCGTTCTGTCAATGGCAATAGGATACAGGGGTCTTGTGTGCTCCCTGTGGCATCAGGGATCTAGGTTTATATGGGCCTTTGGCCTGAACAATCATAGCTTTAATTTTTCCTGCACCTGACCCCATTTTGTTTGGCTTTTGCAGACTATGTTTATTTTCTTCTCGCTGGATATTGCTTCGTTCTCTTCTGTCATGGTACTGTTGTGTTGTATGTTTGATACAGAGGCGTTTCTATAAGGAGGGCAAAGCTCTAAGTTTTGCAAGAAGCCTTACCTTGCAGGAAATCACTCCTCTCCTGCACTGTTTTAGCCAATCCTCATGGGGAAAAGCAACATCTTGGCGTTGCTTACTGGCTACAGCAGCAAGGGAGAGGAGGGATTTACATGACAGGGTAAGGCTTCTTGCAACACTTAGAGCTTTGCCCTCCCTGTAGAAACGCCACTGGTTTGATATTGGATGCTTGGTGGTTGTACTTTTAAAATTTGATTTGATTTACATCAACACACGCTGTTGTGTTTAAACATTACTGCATTTGTTACCAAAACAAGTCCTTCAGAAATACTGTAGGATCTCTCTCTCTTTAAAAATATTGCAATTGTGTGCAGGAGGGATTATAAAACACCTAATTTGGGGGAGAATGGTTTGGCTGATTCATCTGTTCAAAGGAGTTTCATGCAGCTTAGCACATCAAACTGTTGCAAGTCCAGACCAGACGCAGATTTTGAAAACGCTTTGATTAGATTAGAACTAGATCAAGTGGGTACAAACGGCAAGAGAGCAGATTCCGGTCGGACATCAGGAAGAAATTCTTGACAGTCAGGTTGGTTGGGCAGCAGAATAGATGGCCAAGGGGGGGGGGGGGGTCCTCCCTCCCTGGACAGTTTCAAGTCCTGGAGATGCTCTTGGGGGGGATTTCTTTCTACAGGCAGGACTAGGCAACTTGTGAGGTCCCTTCCATGATTCCTTGCATTTTCAAAATATTAATATCATTAATAAATAATAACATGACTTGTGAGATGGACTTCTTGGGGACACAAACATGCACACACACACACACACACACACACACACACACCAAATTGGTCTGAGATTAATCTTTTGTCCTTCTAACACATACATTGTCTACAGTGACTGAGGGGGTATTAACCCGGCAAGTATCCACCTTCGGTGGGAAAGAGCTGAAACTACATGCCTATCTCCTTTGTGTCTGCAAAAGGTGTGAGGTCATAGCTGGGGTCAGGAATGCAAATCTAATCAAGAAGGTTCCATTCAGCTAGTAATGCAATCAGGAGAGACCGACCTATCAGGATAAAGTAATTGTGCCAGAGGGGTATAAAAATACCCAGGTTTGGTGGATATAACAACACACCCACCATCGAGAAGTGGGTGATGTATGTGTGTTTCAGTGCATTAATAAAGCAGGATGTAAAGAAAGAGAATCAATGTTAGAACCAGGTGGATTCATACTGGAGTAGGCGAGTGCGTCTTCAGCGACGGTGGATACATACCGGGTTAATACCGACTGAGGGTGCCTGGAGTTCAGCCGGCACAGTTAGGCTACCAAAGCGTTCATAAACCTTTACAAAAGCAAAAAACCTTTACAAAAGGGCAGAAGATTTAGCCGAGAGGGTTAATGCCTCCATTTGCTTGAAGATAACAGCTGAAGATCTGAAGGTCGTGAGCTCGAGACTACCGGAAGTCTCTGTGAGCAGCAGACCTTGCAAACTGCGGCTGATTAAAAGCTGAGTTCCAGCTGCCTCGTGGGAGGGGGAGTGTGCTGAAGTCAGCTGCGTCTCTGGTGGGAGCAGGGAAGCCTCTTATCAGCCAGCAGAAGACAGGCGGGTGGCTAAGAAAGAAGGCTAAATCCAGAAAGATCCATCTGTATGTGTGTAGTTCTTGAAAGATAGAACATTTCTGTAAATTGTAAAAACCTTTGGGTTTGTGAATAAAAGTCTGCCTATGTAAACCGCCTTGAATTACAGTCATTAGAGAAATCTAGTGATCTTAAGAAAGGCGGTATATAAATACATGTTAAAAAAAAAGTCCAGCAACACAAACAGGGGGAGACACAATAGTGATCCTGTCTATTCATTGGAAGGGGCACTTGTCCCCAGGCGGCATGCTGATGCAGGGGTGGAGATGGCTCAAAGAAAGAGAGAGAGAGAGAAAGTGGAAAATTCCCCTCTTACCCTCACTTCCACCAGCATTCTGGAATGGAGGAAGCTTTGTCAATAGAGGGCAACGGCTTGGAGAGTAATTATAGCATGCAGAGAAAACTAGAAAGCAAAACAAAAGGCAGTTGCATAGCATTTATCACAGGAGTCGAGCTGCAGGAAATTGGTCTGCACCAAACACACTCCTGGGATCGTTTTTTTTGCATTCACCCTGGGGCTAGGGAAGCTAATCCTGCGATCGTAACTGCACGGAGGGTGGTAAGCATGGGCTTTGAGCTCACTGGCTGCATTTACTCGGACGTAAGTCCCAGGGACATCTCTGGGATTTCCTTGCTAGCAATGGGTGGACTGAGGTGCCAAGGCAAACATGCCAGCTCTGTAGGCAACGGAGGACGCACGCCGAGCAGGGGCCAGGTGTTTGCAAAGGAGAAAATTAAACACTCTCCAAAGTCCATTCACCGCCTTGACAAGTGCTATTCATTTCAGCTCTAAAACGCTACCTGGCACCCGCGTTTCCAAGCGCAGGGCGATTAATATTGATTTTAATATGCAATGAATTTTCTTTCGGTTCTAATTGACCTTCTAAAGCACTCGATGCGGGGATGTGTGTTTGCAGAAACCGCTGCAGTGGTGGAGTTGGGTTTTTTTTTTCCCCTGCAAAAGAGAGAGTCAAGTGTTTTGAAAGAGGGGGTCGTGGGCCATGGGTGTTTGCACTGAAATCTGTTTGGCTGGAATCCCATTTGGACCTGACAGGCCCACCATGAGAACATTCTGCAGACAGACTATATATGAATGCAGGGCCGGCTTTAAGCCAATGTGACCAAAGTCGTCACATCGGGCCCTGTGCTTCAGGGGGGCCCGCACTAGCAGGGTGAGCATCTTCCCTGTGGCTGCAGCTGGGATCTCGATGGGCTGCAAGTCAGTGGGGCGAGCAGAGCAGCTTGACTCTCCCGCCTGCCTCTGCCTCTGAACAGCCCAAGATGGGCCACCTGGAAGCAGTTGGCGGGGATGCTATGATATCACCACCAGCTACGTCCACATGCCATGCTTTGCATGTGGCATGAACAGAGCTCTTCTTGGTGAGTGGGGGCCCCTGCAGGGAGGGTTGGGGGTGCCCGCCCCCCAAAAAGTGCTTGTGGTGCTGCACGTAGTGCTTGGAAATAGTTGGTGGTGACACAATAACCTCACCCCCAACTGTTTCCAGGAAGCCCATTTTGGGCCATGCAGAGGGAGGGGCAGGTGGGGGGGGGCAGACAAAGCTGCTTGGCTCACCCCACTGACTTACAGTTAATAGAGATCCCAGCTGCAGCAGCAGGGGCTATGCTCTCTGCGCTGGTACAGGGGCCCCCAAAATGCGAGGCCCATCACATGACATCGGTTACGTTGGCTTCAGGCCAGCCCTGGTTCTCCTGCTTCCCCCCTACTGCCCTTCCCCTTCAGCCTTCAACAGTGATATTTTTTTGAGTTTGGCTCTAGTAAAAAAATTATCCAATGACGTAGAACTCCAACATCTGGAGAGCAGTCTGACAGAGGTGGACCCCACAGGCTGCCACAGCTCCTTAGGGAAAGGCTGGTTAATAAAAGGCCATTCATGGTGCAATCTTAAAGCACAATCCTAACCTGGAGTTTGGCCGGCGCAGTTAGGCCAGCAAAGTTTGGCTGGCACAAGGGACACCGTAAAGTATGTTTGGACCACTCTTGGAGTCAGAGAGGCCGGCACACAGACATTCACCATCCTCCATCCTCCATGATGTTTGGAGTGGTCCAAACATGCTTTACGGTGGCCCTTATAGGTTCAGCATCACTGGGCTAGGACCTTGCTTGGGAGCTGCCCTAACTGAGAGCACAATCCTAACCTGGGGTTAGGCCGGCACAGTTAGGCTGGCAAAGTTTGGCCGGCACAAGGGCCACCCGAAAGTGCGTTTGAATCACTTTTGGAATCATGGAGAAAGGCACACATCCAGTGATGTCATTCAGAGGGAACGGACCAGAACGGGCGTTCCGGATCCTAATGGGCTCCGTGGCTGGTTCCGGGTTCCCGACAAGTGCCAATCAAAAGTGAGTTCCTGTTCCTAAATCATTTGAATGACACCACTGCACACATCTGTGTGCTGGCCTCTCTGACTCCGAGAGTGGTCCAAACATTCTTTACAGTGTCCCTTGTGCCAGCCAAACTGTGCCGGCCTAACTCCAGGTTAGGCTTGCACCCTTAGACATGCCTACACAGAAGTAGACCCTGATGAGTTGAATGGGACTGCTTTGCAGGTGTGTATAGGAAGGCAGTCATTCATCCTTTTGGGGATTGGACAGATATCTGGAGGAAAGGTCCATCGTGGGCTATAGGCAATGATGGATTGTGCAACCTCCTTACAAAGGTGATGGGCTACTGGTACCGGGTGCAGGGGAGTGGCAACAGGATGCAGGCATCTTGTAGTCTCATGCCTTCCTGGGGCACCTGGTGGGCCGCTGTGAGATACAGGAAGCTGGACTAGATGGGCCTTTGGCCTGATCCAGCAGGGCTCTTCTTATGTTCTTATGTTCTTATCCTACCCCGGCTTCAGTTCCTCCTCCCCGCCTAAGAGTTTCGGCAGATGCGATCGAGAGAAGGATCTGCACCGATGCAACTCTGCATGACTCACGAAGCCCTGAATTTACCTGCCTAGTGGGAATGCCACTTCCTGCTCTGAGCACAATCCCAGCATGCTAATGGGAAAGGTGACAACTGCTGAAAGGGTTTCCTTGAATGAAGCTCTTGTTGCCTCCTGCTTGTCGGCAGCAAACTCGCTTCGCAGGTACGAGTGAGCGCCTGAAAGCCACAAGCGCGGCCTCGCTGCAGAGAAAGGTTTATTAACAGGTCACCGCCACGGCGGTGGTGCAACACAGACCCGGCGTGGAGCTGGCGAGGTGTGACATTTGATTAATTAGCGCTTCGGCAACACTTAGCAAAAACATGAGAGAAGCGCTAAACTCCATTAGATCAGAAACACGGTGATATTTATATCCTCGCCGATTGTTGGCCTGGAGACACCTGCATGGGTTGTTCCCCACGAGGGACCCGAGGGACAATTAATGCTGCTGAAAATTGGGGTCAAGAAGCATTTCGACCCCATTTCCCAGTGGGTCCCAGGATGTTTTATCTCCTCGAAGCATCGCAAAATTCCACAACTCGGGATGGTAGCTCGCAATAGCAGTGTGTTGGGACCACTCTCGGAGTCAGAGGCCAGCAGGGAGATGTGCGCCATCCTCCCTGACTCCAGTCGTGGCCAAACACACTTTACGGTGGCCCTTTTGCTGGCCTAACTGTGCCAGCCTAACTCCAGGTGAGGATTGTGCCCTGAATTGTGCCAATGAACCAGTGATGTCATGCAGGGGGTACGCGGGGGTACGCGAGTACCAGTTTCTAGGATTACAGCTGGCCTCACCCATTCACCCGCCCACTCATCGACTCCGCCCCCTGCAACGTTTGAATTTCCTGCACGTTTGATTTGCCTGCACGTTCTCAGAGCCAGGAAGGCAGCGAGCGGAGCCTTGCCTTGCCTTGCCACTGAAAAATGAGCTGCTCTGGGGTTTTGGAACTGTTGGGTCACTTTAACATGATGCCAGGCCTCCTTAACATGTTCTGGGGGTGCTGTGGAATCCTGTTGCAACTGTTGGGTCAGTTTAAAATTGAGGCCTCAAAAAGGGCTTTTTTCATGTCACTTCCTGCCACGACCTCACTTCCGGCTTCTTCTGGTCCCTTCTTCTGTCACTTCTGGTGGGCGGGTCCCGACACATGCCAATCAAAAGTGAGTACCTGTTCTTAAATCATTTAGATGTCACCACTGCAATGAACACAACAGGATCTACTCCCTCTTTATACGCATTTAGCACACCCACACACGCAAACACCCACACCAAACAACACACACTCAGTCGATCTAGAAACGAGACTGCACATAAGAGAGGTCATGTGCTGGAATTCCTCCTGATGAAACAGCCACTCCCTGCACCTAGAAAGCTAGCATGTCAGGGAGAAGAGCTTCAGTCTAACAAGAACAGAAAGAGGAAACCTGACAAAGATACATGCTACCATCCAGGTTCAGAGGCACTGAACCTGTGAATGCCAGTTGGTTGAGGAGAGAAAGAAAGACCTTTGTCACTTATTGGTGAGTTTCCAGGGGTAGCTGGTCACCCCTTGCAGGAAACAGACGGTGAACAACTGTCGACGGAACTTTGGTTTTCCAATGGGGAGTCTTTTTTGTGCACTTTTGCGCTTAGCATTCCGACAAAACCCCACCTGTGCCACTTACTCCTGAGGAGACTCTCCCCCCCGTCTTGGGTGTAAGGAGCACTTTCTTGGGCATTTTTCCTGGGCAGGAGCCCCCAAACCGCGACCCAAAGACCAGACCTGGCTTGAACTTGGACTTTCAGCCTGCAGAGCTCCACTGAGCTACAGCTCCTCCCTTCTCATCAGACGTGCCCAGTGATGTCATGCAGGGGGAACGCGGGGGAACTCAGTTCCACTAGTTAAAATTAGGGCTGACTCCGCCCACTTCATTCTCCCTCCTCCCCTCTCCCAATTCCTCTGCAAAGAGCTTTTCTTCTTGGTTGGCCGGCACTCAGAGGGTTAAAGGGAGCGACTCCGGATTCCTAGGGGAGCGAAGGGGGAAGGGCTGCAGTGGGGAAGTCCTGTCCTGCACAGCCCCCTTCCTCGCTCCCTCCAGCTACACACGTGGAGTGTGTGTTGTTTGCGTGTGGGTGTTTGCGTGTGTGGGTGTGCTAAACCCACTGGTGAGTCTGCAACCCACTGGGGAGAAGGCAGTGATGTCATTCAGGGGGAACGGACCAGAACGGGTGTTCCGGATCCTAACGGGCTCCATGGCTGCTTCTGGGTTGTTGTTGTTTTTTTCTCAACATTTGAATTTGAACTCAAAAGTGAGTTCCTGTTCCTAAATCATTTGAATGACACCACTGGACGTGCCCTGCCTCGATGGCCAAGGCTGGCTGCTGATACATGTTTGCTACCTTCGCAAATACCAGCTGCAAGCCCCCTGCGGGCAGCTGAATGCCATACCAGACCCACAATTCCGCCCAGCGACGTGGCTCCCATCCTCGTGCCTCAGCAGATCCACCGCCGCTCTCAGCGACGGAGCTGACAAACGGTGCCTCTTTTTTTCTGATTATTGTTTTCACGCAAACAGCAGGTGGAGATGACAGGCCCAGTCAGTCTTGTGCAGAGAAGTGCAGGGGCCAATGGCTGGAAATGAGGAGGGAGGGGGAGACGCCGCAAGCGGGGGTCACTGCCTGTTCTCGTAGGCTGGGCCATTCGCAGCAGGGACACCAGCGTGCCAGCCGCGGAGGTTTCTGAATGCGGATTCCTTGCACGCGGCACGATCACGGCTCTAGCAAAAGGGGGACCGAATCTAATTGGAGCATGGAGGATCCAGTGTGCTCTGCGGTGCAGTCCAGATTCACAGGGTTGTTGTGAGGACCAAAGGAGGCAAGGAACCCTTGCGTTTCCTGGAGGAAGGTGTACCGCCAAACTCCCTGCTGGGCCTCCCCAAGGGCCCTGATGCCCACACTAGCCTGACTAGTTTCCCTTCCAGAGCAGCCTCAGAGATAGGCAAGAGGGAGGGGGTTCCTTCAACCACTGGGCCTCCTCTCTTCCAGCAGCCTTGCTTGGAATCACCGGCTGGCCAGCCTCCTCCAGACTGCCCTCATCACCGGCTTAGCTCCAGATACCCTAACTTGGCACCACAAAACCCCACCACCAAACCATAGGCAGTCAGCTTGTCCCAGCCACAACTGCCTCCTCCACTTGGTGGCTCCAGGGGCATGGCAGCCATACAACAATTCTCCACAGTTACTCCCCACAATAACCTTACCTCCCTTTACCCAGGCCTTCTTTCATCCAGTCCAACAATCCATCAGTCCGTCCAACAGTCCTTCAGGCAGGCAGTCCAGCCAGCACTCCATCAGTCAGTCCACTCAGCCACCTTCCTTCCTTCCTACACCTGCCCGGTGCTAATCACCCCTCAATGATCCGTCCGTCCAGCACTTACCCAGTGCTCTTCCTCCAGCACCTACCTACTCAGTCCTGCACCTACCTGGTGCTAACTTACAGCAGCTCCTGCCTCCAACTTTATACTGAGGCAGGCCAATCGGTGTCTGTTGCTGGGCAGGCTTTAATTCATCAGCCACACCCTTTTCCACTTGTGCCAACCTCCCTTCATAGCCAGAGCCCTCATCAGCCTGCAGCTGTGCTCCTGCTGCAGGCAAAGACCTGGGGGTTAACCAGTGATGTCATGCAGGGGGTACGCGAGTACCGGTTTCTAGGATTACAGCTGGCCCCGCCCATTCGCCCGCCCACTCGTCGACTCCGCCCTCTGCAACGTTTGAATTTCCTGCATGTTTGAGTTGCCTGCATGTTCTCAGAGCCAGGCAGGCAGGCAGGCAGCGAGCGGAGCCTTGCCTTTCCTTGCCACTGAAAAATGAGTTGCTCTGGGGTTTTAACATGATGCCAGGCCTCCTTAACATGTTCTGGGGGTGCTGTGGAATCCTGTTGCAACTGTTGGGTCAGTTTAAGATCATCCGAGGCCTCAAAAAGGGCTTTTTTCATGTCACTTCCTGCCACGACCTCACTTCCGGCTTATGACATCACTTCCGGTGGGCGGGTCCCGACACGTGCCAATCAAAAGTGAGTACCTGTTCTTAAGTCATTTAGATGACACCACTGGGGTTAACCCTGTAAACCCTGGCTGATATGGACAAGAGGCCACTGCTGCTACCATTCACTATCTCCTCGGGGTATCTCCTGCCTTTCCCAATACAGAAGGGCAGTATAAAATTGTGACAAATAAACAAATAGAATCCTCTCTAAATAAAACCATCATGGATAATACTCTCTAGAACATAAAGATTTGTTGTTCGTATGAGCCGAAATGCTCCCTCAAGTTGCCAATCCCATTCAGAGGCTGAGATGTCAGGATGGGGCCATCTTGCTGGCTGGTTTGGTTTTTTTGGGGGGGGAAGAGTGCTGAGCTGGAGCAGTGGAGAGCAGAGGCTGTCCCATCACTGCGCATGTGGGGGGGGAGCATTTGGCATGTCACCTCAAGCATCAAGAGGCCTTTAGGTGGCCTTGCACATTGAGCAAACTGCAATGGCAAAAAATAAAGCACGACGTCCCCAACTATTTCAAGCCGAGAGAAACTAGCCTTTCTACTCAAAAGCCGCTCAGGCCAGTGGTGGAACTAGCCATGCTCAGTGGCGTCTCTATAGGGAGGGCAGAGCTCTAAGTTTTGCAAGAAGCCTTCTTACCCTGTCCTGTAAATCCCTCCTCTCCCTTGCTGCTGTAGCCAGTAAGCAACGCCAAGATGTTGCTGTTCCCTGTGAGGATTGGCTAAAACGGTGCAGGAAAGGCGTGATTTCCACTGCTAGGTAAGGCTTCTTGCAAAACTTAGAGCTCTGCCCTCCCTGTAAAGACGCCACTGGCCACGCTCGTTCCCTGCCACGCCACATGGCTCCCATGCCAAGCCACACCTGGAAGTGACATCACTTCCAGTGATGATGTCACACCCCAGAAGTTTTTTTGTTTTTTTAAAGGAGGTGGTGGGGGCAAAATTGGTCTGTGGCCACTCTCTGCCCCCCTTTCTCCTAGGCTTTGGGAGGCAGGGATGGCACAGCAAGGGGGCAGGGGGCAGCCCCAGACTGACTTGGCTGCTGCCCCCCCCTTTTCCAAACTCCAAAGGACAAAAGCAGCAAAACCAGAAAGTGCCACTTTTTCCCCCTCTGAAGTTTGAAAGTGGCGGCAGCAGCAGAATCAGCCTTATTTCCCCCTTGCTCCTCAGCTTAGGGGCTTGGGGGGCAGGCGGCGGCAGAGCAAGGGTGGCGAGCGGGGAGGGGATGACGCGGGGGCCAGTAGGCTCCCCCCTGTAACAGTGGAGCCTGGGGCAATTGTTCCCCACCCACCTCTCAGCACTGCCACTGCCTGAGGCTGGAGACAATTTCATGCTCTCCGGCCTCGTCGCTTTGTTGGCAGACCACAAGCGGCGTTTTATCCCCCAGATGCCGCTCAGCTCTGTTTTACCGCCAGGCCCGGACAGATGTCTTGTCATAACGGCTCCCCCCCCCTCTGCCCTTTACAAGAGGGAATTTGTATGCAAGTGGCCGGCTTGGCACGGCACCGTTTTAATTTTGGGAGCCCTTTCCTTGGAGCTCACCTTCCCTGATTGAATTTGGCAAGGGAGCCCTGCGCAAACGGCCTCCCGTTCAGTGTGTGAGCTTTCGATGGCCGCTCCCTGGAGGAGAAAGCTGGCCACCTGCCCCTCAGTGACAGATGTGCTTGCTTTGGTTGACTCGCTGAGCTTGTCATGCGTCTTATTAATGTGCGCCCTTCCCCCGCATTATCATGCGTTGCGTGATTCATGGAGGCGAGGGGAGGAGGATGCCAGTGGAGGGGAGGTGGGTTTTGGGCAGGGAGCGTCACAAAGTTGGACAGACAGTTCTGCTGGGTTCTGCGCTAACTTTTTTCAATTTCTCCTACTCAATGCTGAGCTCCAGTGCTGAGCTGAGTAGAACTCTGGTGTTCTGTAGCAACATTAAACTTGCTCAGGTGGAATATTCCATCTGGAAGGGTCCCTGGGAGGTCATCTAGTCAACCCTCTTGCTCAGCGATGGCAGCGGTGATGGCACCCCTGACAGGTGGTCATCCAGCTTCTGTTTGAAAACTTCCCATGAGGGTGAGGCCAGTGGTAGCATCTAAATGATTCAAGAACAGGAACTCACTTTTGATTGGCACGTGTCAGGACCCGCCCACTGGAAGTGACATCATAAGCCGTAGGCTGGCGGAGCCCAGGTCTACCCGCGGCTGGTTCCTATGGGTAGACCGGTTCCTATGGGTAGACCCCTTTGCCCCTCTAGGAATCCGGAGTCGTTCCCTTTAACGCTCTGAGTGCCGGCCAACCAAGAAGAAAAGCTCTTTGCAGAGGAATCGGGAGGGGGGAAGCACCGTGGAGTGAAGTGGGCGGAGTCAGCCCTAATTTTAACAAGTGGAACTGAGTTCCCCTGCGTTCCCCCTGCATGACATCACTGGGTGAGGCCCAGCGTTGCATGAGACAGGCTGTTCCAGTGGAAGTTAGGAAATTGCTCCTCCTGTGTAATTTAAATCTGCTCCCCCCCAATTTCAACTCACTGGCCCTCTAGAGCTAGAGAGAGGGGCAGCCCAATTCTGAGCTGCCTGGGGCTCCTCGGAGGAAGGGGACATTCATCCCCTTCCCCCAGGTAACGGTTCAGGGTGGGCAATAGGTATCCTCGCCTCAGTGCTGGCTTTTGAGTTGGGCCACATGCACCAATGCAAAGGTCGGGATCTGGGGTCTGAAAAATAGCAGACTTGTACTAGCATCTCATTGGTCTCCTGCTGTGTCATGACAACACCTCATTGGCTCCTGGAACTGTCCATTTCACTGGTCAGTTTTTGTTACATAAGGCAGTTGCGTCTTCCTGTTCTGGTCATTTGGCTATACCTTTTGACAGAATGCAGATATTTCATCATGGTTTGATTCATTGCATTCTGCATTAATTAACCTGCGGTACTCCTTGCCACAGCATGTGGGGATGGCCCCTGAAGGCTTAAGTGTCTTGAAAAGAGGATTAGGCACATTGATAAGAACATAAGAACATAAGAAGAGCCCTGCTGGATCAGGCCAAAGGCCCATCTAGTCCAGCTTCCTGTCTCTCACAGCGGCCCACCAGGTGCCCCAGGGAGGCATGAGACAACAAGATGCTTGCATCCTGTTGCCACTCCCTTGCGCCTGGTACCAGTAGCCCACCACCTTTGTAAGGAGGTTGCACAATCCATCATTGCGTATAGCCCACAATGGACCTTTCCTCCAGAAATCCATCCAATCCCCTCTTGAAGGCATCAAGACCAGATGCCATCATCACCTCCTGTGGCAAAGAGTTCCACAGATTAACTACCCGCTGGGTAAAAAAGTACTTCCTTTTATCTGTTTTAACTCTCCCAACCCTCAGTTTTAGATCATAGGTCTATCATAGGGTCAATGCAACCTCCTTGTTTTTAGAAGTAGACTGTCTCTGAATGCCATATGCAGGGGAGTGGAAACAAGATGCAGGCATCTTGTGGTCTTGTGTGCTTCCTGAGGCATCTGGTGGGCCACTGTGAGATACAGAAAGCTGGCCTGGATGGGCCCTTGGTCTGATCCAGAGGGACGCTTCTGATGTTGTCTAAGCAAGCAGCCATCACAGATTCAATTTCATTTCTGACCCCAAACCAAACGCTCTGTTTACCTTGCCATAATTAAGGTTTGCGTTCAGAAATCTGTTTGACTCGCTGGCTCTCTGGAGACCCGACCCGGACCACAGGCCAGATAATGAGTCCCTGGTGTTCTCCTCCAGGCCTTTCCACCCGGCAGCCCCTGCTCTCTTGCAAGGTGTAATTTCCTAATGAAAACAAGGTCACGCTTACTCAGCAGTTGATAGACAAGAAAGGAAAGGCGGGCAGCCAAGCAGTCAGACAGTTTTTACTCTGACACCAGTAATGGGATCCGGGTTCCCAGCACTGCCAACAGAGCGTATGCTTGGCTAGCAAGGGCAGAATTTGTTCGCTGTCAGACCCGCCCCGAGAATCCGGCATTCAAGGAGCAAATATTTAGTTAGTGATGGAGTTGGGATGAATGAGCTCAAACAGGCACCTCCACCAAGTACTCACTGTTCACATTTTACATAAGAACATAAGAACATAAGAAGAGCCCCGCTGGATCAGGCCAAAGGCCCATCTAGTCCAGTTTCCTGCATCTCACAGTGGCCCACCAGGTGCCCCAGGGAGGCACGAGACAACAAGACGCTTGCATCCTGTTGCCACTCCCTTGCACCCGGTACTCTGAAGTAGCACACCACTAATGTAAGGAGGCTGCACAATCCATCATTGCCTATAGCCCACGATGGACCTTTCCTCCAGAAATCCGTCCAATCCCCTCTTAAAGGCATCCAGACCAGATGCCATCACCACCTCCTGTGGCAAAGAGTTCCACAGATGAACCACCCGCTGGGTAAAAAAGTACTTCCTTTTATCTGTTTTAACTCTCCCAACCCTCAGTTTTAGCGGATGCCCCCTGGTTCTGGTGTTTTGAGAGAGGGAAAAGAACATCCCTCTATCGACTCTATCCCTTCCGTGCATAATTTTGTATGTCTCAATCATGTCCCCCTTCAGGCGCCTTTTTTCTAGACTGAAGAGCCCCAAACGCTGCGGTCTTTCTTCATAAGGGAGGTGCCCCAGCCCCGTAATCATTTTTGTCTCTCTTCTGCACCTTTTCCAGCTCCACTATGTCCTTTTTTAGGTGCGGCAACCTCATTCATTCATTCCCAAGGAACTCAGGTTGACGGACAGAGTTTCGCCCCGCCTTTTATCCTAGCAACAGCCCTGTGAGGTAGGCAAGGCCAACAGACAGCGAGTGGCCCAAGGGCGCTCAGGAAGGTACAGGCCCCCCGGCAAAGTGCAGCACCTTGAAGTCAACTGTTTCAAGTTGGAGCCAATTTGGAACCAGTTGGACCAAGGGCTGGTCAGAAGGGCTGTCTAGCAGCAATGCAGTAGCAACCCATTTCTCTCTCTCTCTCTCTCTCTCTCTCTCTCTCTCTCACACACACACACACACACACACACACACACACACACACACACAGAGAGAGAGAGAGAGAGAGAGAGAGAGAGAGAGAGAGAGAGAGAGAGAGAGAGAGAGAGA
>JAJKFI010024706.1:0-15974 GCA_029204185.1 Lerista edwardsae | reverse complement strand
TGGAAGGCACAATGCTGTTCGGCCAAACCTGCCTCCTCCCCCCCCCCACAATGGGCTTTGGGGTCAGAGCAATGAAAAGCCAGTAAGAAGTTCCACCAACTGGTTGAAGATTCAACATGGTGATGGAAATAGAGCTGTTTCATTAAATGGCCCTGGAGCCAAGAAGCTGTCCGTGGTGCTGAACTGGATCCTGAAATCCTGGGCTTGGGGCGCTAGTCACACCCTATAGGAGTCCTGCTGTTCTGGAACTGCTGGGACTGAACTAGCCTCTCCGAGGATGGGCAGCTGAGAAAACTCATTTTCTGCTCTGGACTTAGGCAATTATGCAGATCGGAACAGGCTCGTTCTCCATTGGCTGGCAGAGAAGCTCCTTGGCTTGCCGAATAATCTATCTCGCGCCTTGAGACAGGGAGGTGAGAACTGCAGAGGACAGAGGCACCTGGGAGGGAATGAAGCACTTGAGGCAATCAGTATTTAAATATTTGCTAGCTCAGCCACCATGGAAAATCCTGGGTATCTAACTTGGGAGCCATAAGAAGCAGTTTGAGTCATTTTCATCACTTACTTTTTTTTTTTCCTTTTAGCCACCTGACATGTTTTATTAGTGTTTTATTTGCCCCATTGGAACCTTTCATGTTCCAAAGTCTGTCCTGATTTCTTATTATCTTTGATGTACAGTTCATTGTGCAGGATACGTGGCTTTGGGGGTCTTTTGTGATCCAAACTTGGTTCAGTTTTGCTGCTGTGAGGGCACCTCGCGGTCTGCAGAGATGAGGGCTTCTGGAGGACTGGCTTTCCCCTTGTGAATCCACCCCGGTGGTCCACTGGCACACCCTACAGTTGTCGATTGTAAGATTAGAGGAGAGGTGTAGGAGGATTTACTCTGTAATGCCCATTTTACCCTGGTTCCTTTTCAGGCCCGATTCAAAGTGCTAGTTTTGACCTTTAAAGCCCTTTACGGCTCAGGTCCGGGGTATTTGAGGGACTGCCTCCTTCCATATAATCCTACCCGTACTCATCTGGGGGGGGCCCTTCTGACTGTGCTGCCACAGGAGAGGTGAGGGCAGTGATGTCATGCAGGGGGTACACGGGGGTACGCGAGTACCGGTTTCTAGGATTACAGCTGGCCCCGCCCATTCGCCCGCCCACTCGTTGACTCCGCCCTCTGCAACGTTTGAATTTCCTGCATGTTTGAGTTGCCTGCACATTCTCAGAGCCAGGCAGGCAGGCAGGCAGCGAGCGGAGCCTTTCCTTTCCTTGCCACTAAAAAATGAGTTGCTCTGGGGTTTTAACATGATGCCAGGCCTCCTTCACATGTTCTGGGGGTGCTGTGGAATCCTGTTGCAACTGTTGGGTCAGTTTAAAATCCTCTGAGGCCTCAAAAAGGGCTTTTTTCATGTCCCTTCCTGCCACGACATCACTTCCGGCTAATGACATCACTTCCGGTGGGCGGGTCCAGACACGTGCCAATCAAAAGTAAGTACCTGTTCTTAAATCATTTAGATGACACCACTAGGTGAGGGGGATGGCGGCCAGGAATAGGGCCTTCTCGGTGGTGGCCCTCCGACTTTGGAATACCCTCCCCTTAGAATTAAGAACTGGCAACATTCCGGCGGGGGCTGAAGACTTTTTTATTCAAACAAGCCTTTAACTGTTGACAGGCAGGCTGGCATTTTTTTTACATCTATCCTTACATTTTAAATTGTGGGATCCACGGGGCTTGCTTGCTGTTTTTTTTTAAATTTTAACTGTTTTAATATAGTTCTTAACAGTGTCTTAATTTGTGGCTTATTGTGTTGCTTTTAATGTTGTAAGCCGCCTTGGGTGCCCTTGGGCAGAAAGGCGGGATAAAAATTAAATAAATAAAAATTAAATAAATTTTCCTATGGAACTCCTTACTACAGGATTTGAGAGTGGCACCTAGCCTAGATGCTTTGAAAGGGGGATTGAGCAGGTTGATGGAGGCAAAGTCCATCACATGACACAAGCCATGATTACTGTATGTTGTCTCTAGGTTTTGGATATACCCGATCCCTGAATGCCAGATCACTTGTATCCGACAGTCTGGCGTTCTGTCAATGGCAATAGGATACAGGGGTCTTGTGTGCTCCCTGTGGCATCAGGGATCTAGGTTTATATGGGCCTTTGGCCTGAACAATCATAGCTTTAATTTTTCCTGCACCTGACCCCATTTTGTTTGGCTTTTGCAGACTATGTTTATTTTCTTCTCGCTGGATATTGCTTCGTTCTCTTCTGTCATGGTACTGTTGTGTTGTATGTTTGATACAGAGGCGTTTCTATAAGGAGGGCAAAGCTCTAAGTTTTGCAAGAAGCCTTACCTTGCAGGAAATCACTCCTCTCCTGCACTGTTTTAGCCAATCCTCATGGGGAAAAGCAACATCTTGGCGTTGCTTACTGGCTACAGCAGCAAGGGAGAGGAGGGATTTACATGACAGGGTAAGGCTTCTTGCAACACTTAGAGCTTTGCCCTCCCTGTAGAAACGCCACTGGTTTGATATTGGATGCTTGGTGGTTGTACTTTTAAAATTTGATTTGATTTACATCAACACACGCTGTTGTGTTTAAACATTACTGCATTTGTTACCAAAACAAGTCCTTCAGAAATACTGTAGGATCTCTCTCTCTTTAAAAATATTGCAATTGTGTGCAGGAGGGATTATAAAACACCTAATTTGGGGGAGAATGGTTTGGCTGATTCATCTGTTCAAAGGAGTTTCATGCAGCTTAGCACATCAAACTGTTGCAAGTCCAGACCAGACGCAGATTTTGAAAACGCTTTGATTAGATTAGAACTAGATCAAGTGGGTACAAACGGCAAGAGAGCAGATTCCGGTCGGACATCAGGAAGAAATTCTTGACAGTCAGGTTGGTTGGGCAGCAGAATAGATGGCCAAGGGGGGGGGTGGGTTCTCCCTCCCTGGACAGTTTCAAGTCCTGGAGATGCTCTTGGGGGGGATTTCTTTCTACAGGCAGGACTAGGCAACTTGTGAGGTCCCTTCCATGATTCCTTGCATTTTCAAAATATTAATATCATTAATAAATAATAACATGACTTGTGAGATGGACTTCTTGGGGACACAAACATGCACACACACACACACACACACACACACACACACACCAAATTGGTCTGAGATTAATCTTTTGTCCTTCTAACACATACATTGTCTACAGTGACTGAGGGGGTATTAACCCGGCAAGTATCCACCTTCGGTGGGAAAGAGCTGAAACTACATGCCTATCTCCTTTGTGTCTGCAAAAGGTGTGAGGTCATAGCTGGGGTCAGGAATGCAAATCTAATCAAGAAGGTTCCATTCAGCTAGTAATGCAATCAGGAGAGACCGACCTATCAGGATAAAGTAATTGTGCCAGAGGGGTATAAAAATACCCAGGTTTGGTGGATATAACAACACACCCACCATCGAGAAGTGGGTGATGTATGTGTGTTTCAGTGCATTAATAAAGCAGGATGTAAAGAAAGAGAATCAATGTTAGAACCAGGTGGATTCATACTGGAGTAGGCGAGTGCGTCTTCAGCGACGGTGGATACATACCGGGTTAATACCGACTGAGGGTGCCTGGAGTTCAGCCGGCACAGTTAGGCTACCAAAGCGTTCATAAACCTTTACAAAAGCAAAAAACCTTTACAAAAGGGCAGAAGATTTAGCCGAGAGGGTTAATGCCTCCATTTGCTTGAAGATAACAGCTGAAGATCTGAAGGTCGTGAGCTCGAGACTACCGGAAGTCTCTGTGAGCAGCAGACCTTGCAAACTGCGGCTGATTAAAAGCTGAGTTCCAGCTGCCTCGTGGGAGGGGGAGTGTGCTGAAGTCAGCTGCGTCTCTGGTGGGAGCAGGGAAGCCTCTTATCAGCCAGCAGAAGACAGGCGGGTGGCTAAGAAAGAAGGCTAAATCCAGAAAGATCCATCTGTATGTGTGTAGTTCTTGAAAGATAGAACATTTCTGTAAATTGTAAAAACCTTTGGGTTTGTGAATAAAAGTCTGCCTATGTAAACCGCCTTGAATTACAGTCATTAGAGAAATCTAGTGATCTTAAGAAAGGCGGTATATAAATACATGTTAAAAAAAAAGTCCAGCAACACAAACAGGGGGAGACACAATAGTGATCCTGTCTATTCATTGGAAGGGGCACTTGTCCCCAGGCGGCATGCTGATGCAGGGGTGGAGATGGCTCAAAGAAAGAGAGAGAGAGAGAAAGTGGAAAATTCCCCTCTTACCCTCACTTCCACCAGCATTCTGGAATGGAGGAAGCTTTGTCAATAGAGGGCAACGGCTTGGAGAGTAATTATAGCATGCAGAGAAAACTAGAAAGCAAAACAAAAGGCAGTTGCATAGCATTTATCACAGGAGTCGAGCTGCAGGAAATTGGTCTGCACCAAACACACTCCTGGGATCGTTTTTTTTGCATTCACCCTGGGGCTAGGGAAGCTAATCCTGCGATCGTAACTGCACGGAGGGTGGTAAGCATGGGCTTTGAGCTCACTGGCTGCATTTACTCGGACGTAAGTCCCAGGGACATCTCTGGGATTTCCTTGCTAGCAATGGGTGGACTGAGGTGCCAAGGCAAACATGCCAGCTCTGTAGGCAACGGAGGACGCACGCCGAGCAGGGGCCAGGTGTTTGCAAAGGAGAAAATTAAACACTCTCCAAAGTCCATTCACCGCCTTGACAAGTGCTATTCATTTCAGCTCTAAAACGCTACCTGGCACCCGCGTTTCCAAGCGCAGGGCGATTAATATTGATTTTAATATGCAATGAATTTTCTTTCGGTTCTAATTGACCTTCTAAAGCACTCGATGCGGGGATGTGTGTTTGCAGAAACCGCTGCAGTGGTGGAGTTGGGTTTTTTTTTTCCCCTGCAAAAGAGAGAGTCAAGTGTTTTGAAAGAGGGGGTCGTGGGCCATGGGTGTTTGCACTGAAATCTGTTTGGCTGGAATCCCATTTGGACCTGACAGGCCCACCATGAGAACATTCTGCAGACAGACTATATATGAATGCAGGGCCGGCTTTAAGCCAATGTGACCAAAGTCGTCACATCGGGCCCTGTGCTTCAGGGGGGCCCGCACTAGCAGGGTGAGCATCTTCCCTGTGGCTGCAGCTGGGATCTCGATGGGCTGCAAGTCAGTGGGGCGAGCAGAGCAGCTTGACTCTCCCGCCTGCCTCTGCCTCTGAACAGCCCAAGATGGGCCACCTGGAAGCAGTTGGCGGGGATGCTATGATATCACCACCAGCTACGTCCACATGCCATGCTTTGCATGTGGCATGAACAGAGCTCTTCTTGGTGAGTGGGGGCCCCTGCAGGGAGGGTTGGGGGTGCCCGCCCCCCAAAAAGTGCTTGTGGTGCTGCACGTAGTGCTTGGAAATAGTTGGTGGTGACACAATAACCTCACCCCCAACTGTTTCCAGGAAGCCCATTTTGGGCCATGCAGAGGGAGGGGCAGGTGGGGGGGGGCAGACAAAGCTGCTTGGCTCACCCCACTGACTTACAGTTAATAGAGATCCCAGCTGCAGCAGCAGGGGCTATGCTCTCTGCGCTGGTACAGGGGCCCCCAAAATGCGAGGCCCATCACATGACATCGGTTACGTTGGCTTCAGGCCAGCCCTGGTTCTCCTGCTTCCCCCTACTGCCCTTCCCCTTCAGCCTTCAACAGTGATATTTTTTTGAGTTTGGCTCTAGTAAAAAAATTATCCAATGACGTAGAACTCCAACATCTGGAGAGCAGTCTGACAGAGGTGGACCCCACAGGCTGCCACAGCTCCTTAGGGAAAGGCTGGTTAATAAAAGGCCATTCATGGTGCAATCTTAAAGCACAATCCTAACCTGGAGTTTGGCCGGCGCAGTTAGGCCAGCAAAGTTTGGCTGGCACAAGGGACACCGTAAAGTATGTTTGGACCACTCTTGGAGTCAGAGAGGCCGGCACACAGACATTCACCATCCTCCATCCTCCATGATGTTTGGAGTGGTCCAAACATGCTTTACGGTGGCCCTTATAGGTTCAGCATCACTGGGCTAGGACCTTGCTTGGGAGCTGCCCTAACTGAGAGCACAATCCTAACCTGGGGTTAGGCCGGCACAGTTAGGCTGGCAAAGTTTGGCCGGCACAAGGGCCACCCGAAAGTGCGTTTGAATCACTTTTGGAATCATGGAGAAAGGCACACATCCAGTGATGTCATTCAGAGGGAACGGACCAGAACGGGCGTTCCGGATCCTAATGGGCTCCGTGGCTGGTTCCGGGTTCCCGACAAGTGCCAATCAAAAGTGAGTTCCTGTTCCTAAATCATTTGAATGACACCACTGCACACATCTGTGTGCTGGCCTCTCTGACTCCGAGAGTGGTCCAAACATTCTTTACAGTGTCCCTTGTGCCAGCCAAACTGTGCCGGCCTAACTCCAGGTTAGGCTTGCACCCTTAGACATGCCTACACAGAAGTAGACCCTGATGAGTTGAATGGGACTGCTTTGCAGGTGTGTATAGGAAGGCAGTCATTCATCCTTTTGGGGATTGGACAGATATCTGGAGGAAAGGTCCATCGTGGGCTATAGGCAATGATGGATTGTGCAACCTCCTTACAAAGGTGATGGGCTACTGGTACCGGGTGCAGGGGAGTGGCAACAGGATGCAGGCATCTTGTAGTCTCATGCCTTCCTGGGGCACCTGGTGGGCCGCTGTGAGATACAGGAAGCTGGACTAGATGGGCCTTTGGCCTGATCCAGCAGGGCTCTTCTTATGTTCTTATGTTCTTATCCTACCCCGGCTTCAGTTCCTCCTCCCCGCCTAAGAGTTTCGGCAGATGCGATCGAGAGAAGGATCTGCACCGATGCAACTCTGCATGACTCACGAAGCCCTGAATTTACCTGCCTAGTGGGAATGCCACTTCCTGCTCTGAGCACAATCCCAGCATGCTAATGGGAAAGGTGACAACTGCTGAAAGGGTTTCCTTGAATGAAGCTCTTGTTGCCTCCTGCTTGTCGGCAGCAAACTCGCTTCGCAGGTACGAGTGAGCGCCTGAAAGCCACAAGCGCGGCCTCGCTGCAGAGAAAGGTTTATTAACAGGTCACCGCCACGGCGGTGGTGCAACACAGACCCGGCGTGGAGCTGGCGAGGTGTGACATTTGATTAATTAGCGCTTCGGCAACACTTAGCAAAAACATGAGAGAAGCGCTAAACTCCATTAGATCAGAAACACGGTGATATTTATATCCTCGCCGATTGTTGGCCTGGAGACACCTGCATGGGTTGTTCCCCACGAGGGACCCGAGGGACAATTAATGCTGCTGAAAATTGGGGTCAAGAAGCATTTCGACCCCATTTCCCAGTGGGTCCCAGGATGTTTTATCTCCTCGAAGCATCGCAAAATTCCACAACTCGGGATGGTAGCTCGCAATAGCAGTGTGTTGGGACCACTCTCGGAGTCAGAGGCCAGCAGGGAGATGTGCGCCATCCTCCCTGACTCCAGTCGTGGCCAAACACACTTTACGGTGGCCCTTTTGCTGGCCTAACTGTGCCAGCCTAACTCCAGGTGAGGATTGTGCCCTGAATTGTGCCAATGAACCAGTGATGTCATGCAGGGGGTACGCGGGGGTACGCGAGTACCAGTTTCTAGGATTACAGCTGGCCTCACCCATTCACCCGCCCACTCATCGACTCCGCCCCCTGCAACGTTTGAATTTCCTGCACGTTTGATTTGCCTGCACGTTCTCAGAGCCAGGAAGGCAGCGAGCGGAGCCTTGCCTTGCCTTGCCACTGAAAAATGAGCTGCTCTGGGGTTTTGGAACTGTTGGGTCACTTTAACATGATGCCAGGCCTCCTTAACATGTTCTGGGGGTGCTGTGGAATCCTGTTGCAACTGTTGGGTCAGTTTAAAATTGAGGCCTCAAAAAGGGCTTTTTTCATGTCACTTCCTGCCACGACCTCACTTCCGGCTTCTTCTGGTCCCTTCTTCTGTCACTTCTGGTGGGCGGGTCCCGACACATGCCAATCAAAAGTGAGTACCTGTTCTTAAATCATTTAGATGTCACCACTGCAATGAACACAACAGGATCTACTCCCTCTTTATACGCATTTAGCACACCCACACACGCAAACACCCACACCAAACAACACACACTCAGTCGATCTAGAAACGAGACTGCACATAAGAGAGGTCATGTGCTGGAATTCCTCCTGATGAAACAGCCACTCCCTGCACCTAGAAAGCTAGCATGTCAGGGAGAAGAGCTTCAGTCTAACAAGAACAGAAAGAGGAAACCTGACAAAGATACATGCTACCATCCAGGTTCAGAGGCACTGAACCTGTGAATGCCAGTTGGTTGAGGAGAGAAAGAAAGACCTTTGTCACTTATTGGTGAGTTTCCAGGGGTAGCTGGTCACCCCTTGCAGGAAACAGACGGTGAACAACTGTCGACGGAACTTTGGTTTTCCAATGGGGAGTCTTTTTTGTGCACTTTTGCGCTTAGCATTCCGACAAAACCCCACCTGTGCCACTTACTCCTGAGGAGACTCTCCCCCCCGTCTTGGGTGTAAGGAGCACTTTCTTGGGCATTTTTCCTGGGCAGGAGCCCCCAAACCGCGACCCAAAGACCAGACCTGGCTTGAACTTGGACTTTCAGCCTGCAGAGCTCCACTGAGCTACAGCTCCTCCCTTCTCATCAGACGTGCCCAGTGATGTCATGCAGGGGGAACGCGGGGGAACTCAGTTCCACTAGTTAAAATTAGGGCTGACTCCGCCCACTTCATTCTCCCTCCTCCCCTCTCCCAATTCCTCTGCAAAGAGCTTTTCTTCTTGGTTGGCCGGCACTCAGAGGGTTAAAGGGAGCGACTCCGGATTCCTAGGGGAGCGAAGGGGGAAGGGCTGCAGTGGGGAAGTCCTGTCCTGCACAGCCCCCTTCCTCGCTCCCTCCAGCTACACACGTGGAGTGTGTGTTGTTTGCGTGTGGGTGTTTGCGTGTGTGGGTGTGCTAAACCCACTGGTGAGTCTGCAACCCACTGGGGAGAAGGCAGTGATGTCATTCAGGGGGAACGGACCAGAACGGGTGTTCCGGATCCTAACGGGCTCCATGGCTGCTTCTGGGTTGTTGTTGTTTTTTTCTCAACATTTGAATTTGAACTCAAAAGTGAGTTCCTGTTCCTAAATCATTTGAATGACACCACTGGACGTGCCCTGCCTCGATGGCCAAGGCTGGCTGCTGATACATGTTTGCTACCTTCGCAAATACCAGCTGCAAGCCCCCTGCGGGCAGCTGAATGCCATACCAGACCCACAATTCCGCCCAGCGACGTGGCTCCCATCCTCGTGCCTCAGCAGATCCACCGCCGCTCTCAGCGACGGAGCTGACAAACGGTGCCTCTTTTTTTCTGATTATTGTTTTCACGCAAACAGCAGGTGGAGATGACAGGCCCAGTCAGTCTTGTGCAGAGAAGTGCAGGGGCCAATGGCTGGAAATGAGGAGGGAGGGGGAGACGCCGCAAGCGGGGGTCACTGCCTGTTCTCGTAGGCTGGGCCATTCGCAGCAGGGACACCAGCGTGCCAGCCGCGGAGGTTTCTGAATGCGGATTCCTTGCACGCGGCACGATCACGGCTCTAGCAAAAGGGGGACCGAATCTAATTGGAGCATGGAGGATCCAGTGTGCTCTGCGGTGCAGTCCAGATTCACAGGGTTGTTGTGAGGACCAAAGGAGGCAAGGAACCCTTGCGTTTCCTGGAGGAAGGTGTACCGCCAAACTCCCTGCTGGGCCTCCCCAAGGGCCCTGATGCCCACACTAGCCTGACTAGTTTCCCTTCCAGAGCAGCCTCAGAGATAGGCAAGAGGGAGGGGGTTCCTTCAACCACTGGGCCTCCTCTCTTCCAGCAGCCTTGCTTGGAATCACCGGCTGGCCAGCCTCCTCCAGACTGCCCTCATCACCGGCTTAGCTCCAGATACCCTAACTTGGCACCACAAAACCCCACCACCAAACCATAGGCAGTCAGCTTGTCCCAGCCACAACTGCCTCCTCCACTTGGTGGCTCCAGGGGCATGGCAGCCATACAACAATTCTCCACAGTTACTCCCCACAATAACCTTACCTCCCTTTACCCAGGCCTTCTTTCATCCAGTCCAACAATCCATCAGTCCGTCCAACAGTCCTTCAGGCAGGCAGTCCAGCCAGCACTCCATCAGTCAGTCCACTCAGCCACCTTCCTTCCTTCCTACACCTGCCCGGTGCTAATCACCCCTCAATGATCCGTCCGTCCAGCACTTACCCAGTGCTCTTCCTCCAGCACCTACCTACTCAGTCCTGCACCTACCTGGTGCTAACTTACAGCAGCTCCTGCCTCCAACTTTATACTGAGGCAGGCCAATCGGTGTCTGTTGCTGGGCAGGCTTTAATTCATCAGCCACACCCTTTTCCACTTGTGCCAACCTCCCTTCATAGCCAGAGCCCTCATCAGCCTGCAGCTGTGCTCCTGCTGCAGGCAAAGACCTGGGGGTTAACCAGTGATGTCATGCAGGGGGTACGCGAGTACCGGTTTCTAGGATTACAGCTGGCCCCGCCCATTCGCCCGCCCACTCGTCGACTCCGCCCTCTGCAACGTTTGAATTTCCTGCATGTTTGAGTTGCCTGCATGTTCTCAGAGCCAGGCAGGCAGGCAGGCAGCGAGCGGAGCCTTGCCTTTCCTTGCCACTGAAAAATGAGTTGCTCTGGGGTTTTAACATGATGCCAGGCCTCCTTAACATGTTCTGGGGGTGCTGTGGAATCCTGTTGCAACTGTTGGGTCAGTTTAAGATCATCCGAGGCCTCAAAAAGGGCTTTTTTCATGTCACTTCCTGCCACGACCTCACTTCCGGCTTATGACATCACTTCCGGTGGGCGGGTCCCGACACGTGCCAATCAAAAGTGAGTACCTGTTCTTAAGTCATTTAGATGACACCACTGGGGTTAACCCTGTAAACCCTGGCTGATATGGACAAGAGGCCACTGCTGCTACCATTCACTATCTCCTCGGGGTATCTCCTGCCTTTCCCAATACAGAAGGGCAGTATAAAATTGTGACAAATAAACAAATAGAATCCTCTCTAAATAAAACCATCATGGATAATACTCTCTAGAACATAAAGATTTGTTGTTCGTATGAGCCGAAATGCTCCCTCAAGTTGCCAATCCCATTCAGAGGCTGAGATGTCAGGATGGGGCCATCTTGCTGGCTGGTTTGGTTTTTTTGGGGGGGGAAGAGTGCTGAGCTGGAGCAGTGGAGAGCAGAGGCTGTCCCATCACTGCGCATGTGGGGGGGGGAGCATTTGGCATGTCACCTCAAGCATCAAGAGGCCTTTAGGTGGCCTTGCACATTGAGCAAACTGCAATGGCAAAAAATAAAGCACGACGTCCCCAACTATTTCAAGCCGAGAGAAACTAGCCTTTCTACTCAAAAGCCGCTCAGGCCAGTGGTGGAACTAGCCATGCTCAGTGGCGTCTCTATAGGGAGGGCAGAGCTCTAAGTTTTGCAAGAAGCCTTCTTACCCTGTCCTGTAAATCCCTCCTCTCCCTTGCTGCTGTAGCCAGTAAGCAACGCCAAGATGTTGCTGTTCCCTGTGAGGATTGGCTAAAACGGTGCAGGAAAGGCGTGATTTCCACTGCTAGGTAAGGCTTCTTGCAAAACTTAGAGCTCTGCCCTCCCTGTAAAGACGCCACTGGCCACGCTCGTTCCCTGCCACGCCACATGGCTCCCATGCCAAGCCACACCTGGAAGTGACATCACTTCCAGTGATGATGTCACACCCCAGAAGTTTTTTTGTTTTTTTAAAGGAGGTGGTGGGGGCAAAATTGGTCTGTGGCCACTCTCTGCCCCCTTTCTCCTAGGCTTTGGGAGGCAGGGATGGCACAGCAAGGGGGCAGGGGGCAGCCCCAGACTGACTTGGCTGCTGCCCCCCCTTTTCCAAACTCCAAAGGACAAAAGCAGCAAAACCAGAAAGTGCCACTTTTTCCCCCTCTGAAGTTTGAAAGTGGCGGCAGCAGCAGAATCAGCCTTATTTCCCCCTTGCTCCTCAGCTTAGGGGCTTGGGGGGCAGGCGGCGGCAGAGCAAGGGTGGCGAGCGGGGAGGGGATGACGCGGGGGCCAGTAGGCTCCCCCCTGTAACAGTGGAGCCTGGGGCAATTGTTCCCCACCCACCTCTCAGCACTGCCACTGCCTGAGGCTGGAGACAATTTCATGCTCTCCGGCCTCGTCGCTTTGTTGGCAGACCACAAGCGGCGTTTTATCCCCCAGATGCCGCTCAGCTCTGTTTTACCGCCAGGCCCGGACAGATGTCTTGTCATAACGGCTCCCCCCCCCTCTGCCCTTTACAAGAGGGAATTTGTATGCAAGTGGCCGGCTTGGCACGGCACCGTTTTAATTTTGGGAGCCCTTTCCTTGGAGCTCACCTTCCCTGATTGAATTTGGCAAGGGAGCCCTGCGCAAACGGCCTCCCGTTCAGTGTGTGAGCTTTCGATGGCCGCTCCCTGGAGGAGAAAGCTGGCCACCTGCCCCTCAGTGACAGATGTGCTTGCTTTGGTTGACTCGCTGAGCTTGTCATGCGTCTTATTAATGTGCGCCCTTCCCCCGCATTATCATGCGTTGCGTGATTCATGGAGGCGAGGGGAGGAGGATGCCAGTGGAGGGGAGGTGGGTTTTGGGCAGGGAGCGTCACAAAGTTGGACAGACAGTTCTGCTGGGTTCTGCGCTAACTTTTTTCAATTTCTCCTACTCAATGCTGAGCTCCAGTGCTGAGCTGAGTAGAACTCTGGTGTTCTGTAGCAACATTAAACTTGCTCAGGTGGAATATTCCATCTGGAAGGGTCCCTGGGAGGTCATCTAGTCAACCCTCTTGCTCAGCGATGGCAGCGGTGATGGCACCCCTGACAGGTGGTCATCCAGCTTCTGTTTGAAAACTTCCCATGAGGGTGAGGCCAGTGGTAGCATCTAAATGATTCAAGAACAGGAACTCACTTTTGATTGGCACGTGTCAGGACCCGCCCACTGGAAGTGACATCATAAGCCGTAGGCTGGCGGAGCCCAGGTCTACCCGCGGCTGGTTCCTATGGGTAGACCGGTTCCTATGGGTAGACCCCTTTGCCCCTCTAGGAATCCGGAGTCGTTCCCTTTAACGCTCTGAGTGCCGGCCAACCAAGAAGAAAAGCTCTTTGCAGAGGAATCGGGAGGGGGGAAGCACCGTGGAGTGAAGTGGGCGGAGTCAGCCCTAATTTTAACAAGTGGAACTGAGTTCCCCTGCGTTCCCCCTGCATGACATCACTGGGTGAGGCCCAGCGTTGCATGAGACAGGCTGTTCCAGTGGAAGTTAGGAAATTGCTCCTCCTGTGTAATTTAAATCTGCTCCCCCCCAATTTCAACTCACTGGCCCTCTAGAGCTAGAGAGAGGGGCAGCCCAATTCTGAGCTGCCTGGGGCTCCTCGGAGGAAGGGGACATTCATCCCCTTCCCCCAGGTAACGGTTCAGGGTGGGCAATAGGTATCCTCGCCTCAGTGCTGGCTTTTGAGTTGGGCCACATGCACCAATGCAAAGGTCGGGATCTGGGGTCTGAAAAATAGCAGACTTGTACTAGCATCTCATTGGTCTCCTGCTGTGTCATGACAACACCTCATTGGCTCCTGGAACTGTCCATTTCACTGGTCAGTTTTTGTTACATAAGGCAGTTGCGTCTTCCTGTTCTGGTCATTTGGCTATACCTTTTGACAGAATGCAGATATTTCATCATGGTTTGATTCATTGCATTCTGCATTAATTAACCTGCGGTACTCCTTGCCACAGCATGTGGGGATGGCCCCTGAAGGCTTAAGTGTCTTGAAAAGAGGATTAGGCACATTGATAAGAACATAAGAACATAAGAAGAGCCCTGCTGGATCAGGCCAAAGGCCCATCTAGTCCAGCTTCCTGTCTCTCACAGCGGCCCACCAGGTGCCCCAGGGAGGCATGAGACAACAAGATGCTTGCATCCTGTTGCCACTCCCTTGCGCCTGGTACCAGTAGCCCACCACCTTTGTAAGGAGGTTGCACAATCCATCATTGCGTATAGCCCACAATGGACCTTTCCTCCAGAAATCCATCCAATCCCCTCTTGAAGGCATCAAGACCAGATGCCATCATCACCTCCTGTGGCAAAGAGTTCCACAGATTAACTACCCGCTGGGTAAAAAAGTACTTCCTTTTATCTGTTTTAACTCTCCCAACCCTCAGTTTTAGATCATAGGTCTATCATAGGGTCAATGCAACCTCCTTGTTTTTAGAAGTAGACTGTCTCTGAATGCCATATGCAGGGGAGTGGAAACAAGATGCAGGCATCTTGTGGTCTTGTGTGCTTCCTGAGGCATCTGGTGGGCCACTGTGAGATACAGAAAGCTGGCCTGGATGGGCCCTTGGTCTGATCCAGAGGGACGCTTCTGATGTTGTCTAAGCAAGCAGCCATCACAGATTCAATTTCATTTCTGACCCCAAACCAAACGCTCTGTTTACCTTGCCATAATTAAGGTTTGCGTTCAGAAATCTGTTTGACTCGCTGGCTCTCTGGAGACCCGACCCGGACCACAGGCCAGATAATGAGTCCCTGGTGTTCTCCTCCAGGCCTTTCCACCCGGCAGCCCCTGCTCTCTTGCAAGGTGTAATTTCCTAATGAAAACAAGGTCACGCTTACTCAGCAGTTGATAGACAAGAAAGGAAAGGCGGGCAGCCAAGCAGTCAGACAGTTTTTACTCTGACACCAGTAATGGGATCCGGGTTCCCAGCACTGCCAACAGAGCGTATGCTTGGCTAGCAAGGGCAGAATTTGTTCGCTGTCAGACCCGCCCCGAGAATCCGGCATTCAAGGAGCAAATATTTAGTTAGTGATGGAGTTGGGATGAATGAGCTCAAACAGGCACCTCCACCAAGTACTCACTGTTCACATTTTACATAAGAACATAAGAACATAAGAAGAGCCCCGCTGGATCAGGCCAAAGGCCCATCTAGTCCAGTTTCCTGCATCTCACAGTGGCCCACCAGGTGCCCCAGGGAGGCACGAGACAACAAGACGCTTGCATCCTGTTGCCACTCCCTTGCACCCGGTACTCTGAAGTAGCACACCACTAATGTAAGGAGGCTGCACAATCCATCATTGCCTATAGCCCACGATGGACCTTTCCTCCAGAAATCCGTCCAATCCCCTCTTAAAGGCATCCAGACCAGATGCCATCACCACCTCCTGTGGCAAAGAGTTCCACAGATGAACCACCCGCTGGGTAAAAAAGTACTTCCTTTTATCTGTTTTAACTCTCCCAACCCTCAGTTTTAGCGGATGCCCCCTGGTTCTGGTGTTTTGAGAGAGGGAAAAGAACATCCCTCTATCGACTCTATCCCTTCCGTGCATAATTTTGTATGTCTCAATCATGTCCCCCTTCAGGCGCCTTTTTTCTAGACTGAAGAGCCCCAAACGCTGCGGTCTTTCTTCATAAGGGAGGTGCCCCAGCCCCGTAATCATTTTTGTCTCTCTTCTGCACCTTTTCCAGCTCCACTATGTCCTTTTTTAGGTGCGGCAACCTCATTCATTCATTCCCAAGGAACTCAGGTTGACGGACAGAGTTTCGCCCCGCCTTTTATCCTAGCAACAACCCTGTGAGGTAGGCAAGGCCAACAGACAGCGAGTGGCCCAAGGGCGCTCAGGAAGGTACAGGCCCCCCGGCAAAGTGCAGCACCTTGAAGTCAACTGTTTCAAGTTGGAGCCAATTTGGAACCAGTTGGACCAAGGGCTGGTCAGAAGGGCTGTCTAGCAGCAATGCAGTAGCAACCCATTTCTCTCTCTCTCTCTCTCTCTCTCTCTCTCTCTCTCACACACACACACACACACACACACACACACACACACACACACAGAGAGAGAGAGAGAGAGAGAGAGAGAGAGAGAGAGAGAGAGAGAGAGAGAGAGAGAGAGA
>JAJKFI010024689.1:0-12496 GCA_029204185.1 Lerista edwardsae | reverse complement strand
ATGAAATTGTCCTTTGACATCTCCAATTTTCTTGAAAAGATCTCTAGTCCTCCCCATTCTGTTGTTTTCCTCTATTTCTTTGCATTGCTCATTTAGAAAGGCCTTCCTATCTCTCCTTGCTGTTCTCTGGAAATCTGCATTCAGTTGGGTATATCTTTTCCTTTCTCCCTTGCTTTTGGCTTCTCTCCTTTCCTCAGCTATTTGTAAAGCCTCGTCAGACAGCCACTTTGCCTTCTTGCATTTCTTCCTCTTTGGGATGGTTCTAGTTGCTGCCCCCTGTACAATGTTACAGACCTCCGTCCAAAGTTCTTCAGGCACTCTGTCTACCAAATCTAAGCCCCTAAATCTATTTGTCACCTCCACTGTATATTCGTAGGGGATCTGATTTAGGTCATACGTGGAGGGCCTAGCGGTTTTCCCTACTTTTTTCAGTTTAAGCCTGAATTTGGCAAGAAGAAGCTGATGATCTGAACCACAGTCAGCTCCAGGTCTTGTTTTGACTGCCTGTATGGAACTTTTCCATCTTTGGCTGCAAAGAATGTAATCAATCTGATTTCGATGTAGACCATCTGGTGAAGTCCATGTGTACAGTCGCCGTTTGTGTTGCTGGAAAAGGGTGTTTGCTATGACTAATGTGTTCTCCTGACAGAACTCTATCAGTCTTTGCCCTGCTTCATTTTGTACTCCAAGACCAAACTTGCCTGTTATTCCTCTTACCTCTTGACTGCCTACTTTAGCATTCCAATCCCCTATGATGAGAAGGACATCTTTTTTGGGTGTTAATTCTAGAAGCTGTTCTAGGTCTTCATAGAAGCGGTCAACTTCTTCCTCATCAGCACCAGTGGTTGGGGCGTAGACTTGGATTACTGTGATGTTGAAAGGTTTGCCTTGGATCCGAATGGAAATCATTCTATCATTTTTGAGGTTATACCCCAGTACTGCTGTTCTCACTCTCTTGTTCACAATGAAGGCTACTCCATTTCTTCTAAGGGATTCCTGCCCACAGTAGCAAATATAATGGTCATCTGAATTAAATTCTCCCATTCCTGTCCACTTTAGTTCACTAACTCCCAGGATGTCGATGTTCAGCCTTGACATCTCACGTTTGACCACATCTAGCTTGCCTTGATTCATAGATCTGACGTTCCAGGTTCCTATGTAGTATTGTTCTTTGCAGCATCGCACTTTCCTTTCACTTCCAGACACATCCACAGCTGAGCTTCCTTTCAGTTTTGGCCCAGCTACTTCACTCTTTCTGGAGCTACTAGTACTCGTGTTCTGCTCTTCCCCAGTAGCATAATGGACACCTTCCGACCTGAGGGTCTCATCTTCCAGTGTCATATCGTTTAGCCTTTTTGTTCTGTAATCCATGGGGTTTTCTTGGCAAGAGTACTGGAGTGGGTTGCCACTTCCTTCTCCAGCGGACCACGTTTAGTCAGAACTCTCTGCTGTGACCTGTCCATCTTGGGTAGCCCTACATGGCATAGCTCACAGCTTCATTGAGCTACTCAAGCCCCTTCGCCACGACAAGGCAGTGATCCATGAAAGGGATCACACACACACTATTATGTATAATCTGTGGAAAATTGAAAGTTGCCATTGGCCATAATTCCCTTTGAACACAAAGTGGCATTGCTCTGTCCCTTGGCATCTCTGTAGTGAAAATCCTATATACATTGAAAGTTAGTATGGAAAACTAGTACAGTTTTAGACAAGTGTCAGTAAGAGCTTCGATGGTGTGTGATTTGAGTTCTTTTCTGTCTCAACAGCTAAAGCTGTTCTGTGCTGCTTTCCAAAGCATGATTACATAGAAGTAAATCCATTGGGTTCACTGTGGCTTACTCAAAGGTAAATGTGCATAGAACAGTGCAATATAGATTTAGGTGGGTACATGGTAGAGGGAATGTCTCAGGTCTTTAGGTATATTCCCTGTAGTTCCACTTTATGATATTGCTCCCTCTCCCTTATTCTTTTAATATTCTTATTTTGTTTTGTTTTAGTACAGTTAAATGAACAATTCCATTATTGAAGGTTCAGAATTGTATTTGTTTTTCTGTTAGAACAATAATTGTATTTCCAATGGAATACCACCACAAATTACAATTCGAATCCACAATCAGATGGTCCTGGTTTTTAAACACATTAACAGGCGTAGCAAAACTATTTAAGTGGCCTCTTGTCATCCGTTTTTTTAGTGATATACAAAACTTAAGTAACTGTACAGACAGAGTTGGTATGATGTAGCTTTTGAGTCTTTGCACAAATTATTTAATTATAATGCTGTATCCATCACACATGTTCTAACGTTTTTGAGAGCGCAGTCCTAGATTGTGCTGGAACAGTGAGGCTGGTGGCCCTGCGCTAAAACCAGCACAGCTTTCGTGCACTGGGAAGGGCATGGGCACGTTTGCACCCTTGCCCAGGGGAGACTCCAGCTTCCCCCATGGGTTCCTCGGAGTTACACCTGCCGTACAGAAGGCGCAGAGCCGAGGGAGCCGAGCAGCCCGAATCAGGGCCACCCAGCCAGGGGATGGAGGCTTTGATGCATCCTACCAGATGCATCCCAGCCCCACTCCTGCCCCAGGCTGACATGCCTACTGGCTTTGGCTGGCGCAGGAACATAAGAACATAAGAAGAGCCCTGCTGGATCAGGCCAAAGGCCTATCTAGTCCAGCTTCCTGAATCTCACAGCGGCCCACCAGGTGCCCCAGGGAGGCATGAGACATAAGAACATAAGAAGAGCCCTGCTGGATCAGGCCAAAGGCCCATCTACTCCAGCTTCCTGTATCTCACAGTGGCCCACCAGGTGCCCCAGGGAGGCACGAGACACAAGACGCTTGCATCTTGTTGCCACTCCCTTGCACCCAGTACTCTGGAGTGGCGCTGTGGTGCCTCGGCCCAGCGCCATTGGGCCGACACAAGCACGTAACCCAAGGGACATCATAGAACTGTGCCCTGATTTACAGAAAACTTGTGGCTAGGTTTATATAGGAATAAAATTATTAATTCTTATTTTAATTGAATACAATTACAAAAGCTTAAATCCAAAGATTTCTCTAGCTACCTATGTCCTGCAGGTGCTCTGTAGTTCTTAGAAAGAGGATAACTATAATCGAATTTGTGTTTTGACGTTTTTCTGGTGACACTGTAGACCTTATGAAAATCCAGTGGAAAATTCTGCTATACCAATCTTCTCACTGATTGCAGTGGGGCTTGCACAGGAGAACATCCAGCTAGAAAGAGCCCTGTGGGAATGGAAGGAATTCCTGGGTCCAGGCCTAGTAGGTCAGAATCAAGTGTGGGCATATAAGGTTGCCATCCTGTGCACACCTGTCCAGGAATGTTTTTTAATAACTCAGTGGAGCTTACCTCTGAGTAGACATGCATAGGATTGCACTCTAAGAAACTGAGCCCCACTGACCGGGAGGCAGATGATACATGGCATTTGTCAGCACAGTCCAATGATAAAAACAGGAAGCCAGGATTCAAGCAAAACTGGGAAATGGGAACACATTGAGCCAGGGTCCGAGGCAGGATCTGCAGAACTTCCAAGGAAGCACAAAATGTGCTCTGATCAGTTCGAAAAGTAAACCAAAGTGTTTTATCCCCATAGCAGCCCTGTTGCCTGTCCCAGTCACCCCCTCACCTCTGAAGAGGAGTGGGGACCTTTAAGGTCCCGTAGCATCTTAACTGGAAGTCTTGCATTGTGTTGGCATTTGGTAGTTTCCTGAGGGATCAAATTGCTGTCTTCAGCAAGGAAGGCTTGGGCTTTGGGGCAGATGGGTTCCTTTAAGGGATAAAAACGTCCTGTGGGGCGGGAAGAGAGAGTCAGGTGATGGGTGTATAGCAGTGATGTCATGCAGGGGGTACGCGGGGGTATGCGAGTACCAGTTTCTAGGATTACAGCTGGCCCCGCCCACTCGTCGACTCCGCCCTCTGCAACCTTTGAATTTCCTGCATGTTTGAGTTGCCTGCATGTTCTCAGAGCCAGGCAGGCAGGCAGGCAGCAAGCGGAGCCTTTCCTTTCCTTGCCACTGAAAAATGAGTTGCTCTGGGATTTTAACATGATGCCAGGCCTCCTTAACATGTTCTGGGGGTGCTGTGGAATACTGTTGCAACTGTTGGGTCAGTTTAAAACCATCTGAGGCCTCAAAAAGGGCATTTTTCATGTCAATTCCTGCCACGACATCACTTCTGGCTTATGACGTCACTTCCGGTGGGCGGGTCCCGACACGTACCAATCAAAAGTGAGTACCTGTTCTTAAATCATTTAGATGACACCACTGGTGTATAGGATCTTAACTGCTGGGTTGTGGTTTGATATTGGCCAAATGAGTCTCTCCAGGATCAGGGCCACTACCCAGCTCACCTGCAGTTCCTGGACGGAGAGTCTCAGTCTCATTGGTGCCACCTCCTTAGTGGTGGCTCCAGGCCGTTAATGACAGCCTGTAAGTTCAAACACATTTTCTACAATAGCTCACCCACAAAGATAATGACTAATTTGTATGTGCAATATTATTATTTTTCGTAAATAAAATCTAGATACTTCCTTAATTAGATCCATGTTTAAAGAATGGGGAAAAAACCCCAGAGACTCTTAGAACTGTTTGATTCTTGTTTCAGGGTTGAGAACCAGCATTCTAAACAATGTGTGCGTATAGTTACATATATAATACGTAGGCAGAACTTCTATTATATATGTGTGGCTTCTGTATATACTGAATGCACTTTCACCTCTTTGGCTTGCGTGCCTTAGAAGTTCGCAAGCATGACTTCTAAGTTAATTTGCCCCTTAGTAGCTCCTTGCCTTGCACAGCTTCAGTAAGGTCTGCTGGCTTTGTCAGCAGAGCTTATTATTTTTCTTGAACTAAGAATGTCCTAGCTGTACATGCATGCATAGGGCTTCATGTTTGAAAGTGTGCAAAACTTGGTAAACATTTTTTTAAAGAAGATCTGTGTTCTCATTGCAAAGATCCTGGAGAAAGTGTACACTTATGGCAGGGGAAGAATTTCAGATCAGGCGGTTTCCTTGAACTGGCTTTGTCTACAGCTTTAACTACCTCCTGTTTTTCTTTCCTGCTGGGCAAAAGCAGCCACAGACTCCAGTTTTGAGATCTCCAAATTCTATGGGGTGTGGTATTCAGCATTGCTCGGTTTGCAGCAGTGACATTCCTAGAGGGGGAACAGAATGCTAAGTTTTGCAGGAGCCTGAGGTCCTGTGTAATGCAGCTCCGCCCTCTCACATCCAGAGCTATTCTCAGCTCAATGAGCAAAGCCTTCGGAGCAAGTTCTCCATGTCACCAATGGCTCTGGAGGAGCGGTGTTGGGGCTGTGTTATACAGGAGGAAGCTTCTGCAAAACTTAGCATTCCCCCCCCCCAGGAATGCCACTGGTTTGCAGTCCTCACTGTTCATTTGTTTCTTGGGTTGTTCTTCAGTCCCACAATACATCTTTGAGATAGATTCGGTTGTGAGACAGTGAGTGGCCCAAGACAACCACAATAGTCATTACTGTATTTATATATGTAACTTTATGACTGTGTGGAGATTGGAACCTTGGTTTCCCACCTTGATTTCCCACCATGAACCTTGGTTTCATGACCTAAAGCTCCATCCTGGGCCTCCACATCTTGTGGCACATGCCTACATACCCAAGCCAAGGGAAATTTGCCAGCCAGTGATGGTCACCTCCCAGGTCCTTCACAACTTCCCAAGTCCCAGGCAAGTAACAAAAAAAGGAAATTGAATGGATTGAATCTTTGGTGGTTCTCCTCTCCATATGTTGTTGGGTGACTGCATTTGTTTTGGGAGTCACAAGATATGTGGGCCTGTTTTAGCCACTGAGCCACACTGTGTCAACTGTATTACAGTACCCACATCTCAAGATTTGGTTCTACCCCAGAGCTGTTCTGTCAGTCATTATTCAAAGGAGACAGGAAGTTGGGATCAGAGGCAGATGAGCTCCTGCTGAGAAGCAAGAACAGCAAAAAGAGAGGGGACGAGGCAGGAAGAAATATGCACACCAACTTTCTGAAAACACAGAAATGCCACAAGCCTGTTTACACAGATGTAAAGTGACTTCTGAAGGACATGCATTCACCATGTAGGGATTTTGTCTTTCAGTTGAAGAAAACCACCACCACCACCTGTTCACGCAGCCTCAAGACAAGTTTAAAGATCTCTGTATCTCAAGATGTATTATCTTTGACTTTTCTTCCCTTGCCCTTGTAAAAAATGAGAAACTGCTCAAGGGATTTCCACAAAGCAGTAGTGAGGGCCAGGAGCTCGATAAAGTTGACTCAGCTAACTTCAGAATTCAAGTCCCTGATGAACCAAGAGAAAGTTTTAATTAAGAAGTTTGGATGTGGAAAAACAACTGTGTGGAACCAGGCACTTTGGAAAGCAATTGACCAGTGATACAGCTTTAGCCACCCTGTTAAGCACCTTCCACAGCAAGGGCTGCTTTCACATGGGTGAGGCTAGTCTCTGCTCAGGCTATGGGTGGCCATGCCAGCGACGAGATTTGGGATGCATCTTCCCCAGCTCAAGTTTTTTTTATAGCCAAAGGCCCACAGCCTGCAATATCCCAAACTGGTGCTTTGACCAAAGAAAAGCGAAATGTCGGGCTTCTACCATTTATATAATACCTGGCTAGTCCTGAGTCTTCAATCTACCACACATTGGGTTCAGGATTGGGATTCGTATTTCCTGGATTACCCAAAAGGCTGAGGCAACCCACTTTGAATGGTCCCATTCAGCGTGCCCAGCTGTTTATTTTTGGCCCCAGGAGTCTGTGCTGATGGAAGCAACTCAGAAGCAATCCGAGTAGTAAAGAGACTCTTGGATCAGCTCTTCCTTTGCTATGGTCAAAGAGATGCTTGGACATATTATATAAGCAGAGATGGGTTGTGTCCTTGGACAAGTAGATGACGAGTTTGGCTTTTGTTTCTGCACAAGGACCTTGGCTTGGAAGCAACTCGGAAAGTACCGAGATGACGTTGCTGTTATTTATTCAGGGATAAATCATTTTGTTACTAGGAGTGACTCATGACCTGGGCCAGCCCTTGTCCATGTGCATCATTTAAACTGATACTGAAGTTGAAATCACTGCTGGGAAATGGGCCTTGAAATCATCTCATCCCATGCACAGGTCCTTGCGTATATGTACAGTGGCAACCACCTCTACAGGCATATGCAGCATCAAACATTTCTGTAAGAGGAAAACACATTTCATTCAGTAGCTCAGTTGTTGTATCCCAGGTCCCATTTTCTTAACCCTGAAATACTTTGCAGGAAGTTAGATTGATTAAGAAAGGGGAATTTTTGGTAACCTTATTAAGTGAATGTTAAAGTTAAGGATATTATCTGCAATCTCTCCTGTGATATCTTTTCTGCTGGGCTGTACTACTTCAGGTGAGAGAATTGGTTTTTGAATTCTTTCCCTATATGGTAAAATGCCAGGCAGTACAAAACTAGCATGACAGAGTCTAGTATTGCTGTCCAGTCTTCTCTGTAGGATGCTGGTTTTCTATGTTCAAGAAGTGACTTTAAAAAATATTGGGGAGTATTCAGACACATAACCACCCCATTCCCACAGCATGCGAGTGTTTGGATAATGTCTTTCTGCTTAAAGTTGTGGGATTCTGAACTGATGCAGGTGAGGGGGTCAAGCAAACAGCATGATTGGCTTGTTTGTTAGCATGGATTCTTTTCCAGCAGCAAAGAGATCATCCACCTGTTAAAGAAAGCTTGGGCACTCTCTAGATTTACCTTTCATGCATTATAGCACATTGATGGTCTGTGGACGTCACATGCTTTCAGGTTTGGCAGGCACTGCGTTGGACTTGGAAAGCCACTTCAAAGTGTTCATTTGTTTCAACAGTTGGAACTCTTCCCCAATTTCTGAGTAAAGTCACCATTTTGAGTATGGGTGTATGGTGTTTTTTAATCTATGCTTTATTTTTTCCCTGGACTATGAAAATGTCCTAAAAATTAAGGTCTGCTTTTGTGCTATGTACAGTGTATTTCTGCAGTAGTATAAACTTTGCAGTCTGTGTCTTCATTGCTGAAATAACTCACCTCTCTCATATCAACTCTTACCTAGGAGCCGCTCTGCAGACTCATTGATGTAGGTTTTTTTTCCCCCCTGCATGGCAGCCAAGACCAAACTGTTGGTTTCACTGCATGATGCACATTTTTTCGGTCTGCTGAGACCAATGTATATCCGGTCCTAATAGTGCTTGGTGCATGCCAATGTGCTTATTCTGATAGCCAGTGCATTGAATGCGGTCTAAGCATTAAGTGCATGAACTGGAATTAAGGTCATGGATCTGTGATATCTTGAATAAGTGACAGCACTGATGGTTAATATCTAGACTGGACTAAAGAGGCAATTTGTATCAAACTTTTCAAGTTAGTATCCCCTTGGCTTCCACTGTTACTTAATGCCTTCCTACGACTGTTGGCTATATCGAGAATGAACAAGAACCTAGCAACTATCCAGGGTCGATGGCAGGGGAGTGATGGTGGTGACAGCTCTGACCCACATCAAATCCAATTCCCTTATACCAGACTTTATCCCTACACCTAAGCACCACCACTTCCAAAATCCAGGTTTCTTTTGCATACTTAGAAGCTTTTATTGCATGTCTTTGTTGCACTGAATGTACTACTATGGGATATGTATGTTTCTTGGCTGGGGGAGCCAGCCTTTTTGCTTATGTTACTCTGTAACGCTGTGTATTCTGGTGGCATTATATAAATAATATCCATACTAATAATCTGCAGCATGACCAATCACAAATGACATATTTCTGCTGGGTGCCAGGCTGGCCACTGGTTAATGCATCCAGCTTACAGAAGTAGTAGTTGTATAATATTTTGGAGGGGGAATAATACAGAAGAGGGAGAAAATGGGGGAAATTATTGAACAAATTTTGTCTTAATTTCGACTGAATATTTGGTCTTGAACAAAGTAAGAGAGGGGAGGCTGTATAAGTCCTGAAGCTTAAAGGGAAAGGGATGAGTTCGTTGAAAAAGTGTCAAACCACAAGATACTTGATGCCCACTTCCTGCTCCTGCCACCCTGTGCATTGGCCTTTCCCCAGTTCATCGTGGGGAGAGAGCTGGTGACATTGGCTGGCATGGAATATAATATGTGGCATAGCAAAGGCAGTTGGCACTCAGGGGCACAAATATGTTTACAACCCCATTATTGTTATTGTTATTAATAATTATTATATTTATGTACCATTTTTCCACAAAAAAGTTCACCAAATAAAATAGCTAAATGGCTCCCAAAAGGCCCATAATCTAAGCAGATGCAGAAGAAAACTAGCAAACAGCCACTAGAGAAGACACTGTGTGGGGGTGAAGAGTTCTTCTCCCCCTTTTACATATAAGAGGAGTGCCACTTGAAAAAGTGCTTCTTTTCCAGTTAGCAGGGAAATGAGAACGGATTCATATTAACCCCTTGCTGGTTCCATATCCACTTTTTGTTGCATAAGGCAGTTGTTTTCCTTTTCTGGTTATTTGGTATAGCATTTGATAGAATACAGATAACTCCGTGTGGTTTGTTTCACTGCATTTTGCATTGAAGTACCTGACCAACTTTCCAGTACCATGCAGCCATGCCAATGGGGGATGTCACAGAGGCTGCATTGGCACTGCAAAGTTGGTTAGAATTGGGCTGTCTTCTTCTTATACAGTTCCAGGCATGTATGATCAGAAGTAAGTTCAGTGAACTCCATGAGATTTATTCCCAGACAAATGTGGGTAGAATCTGAGCCTTGATTTGCCTGTTACAAATCTGAATAGGCGTGAATCAGACTCAGAGCCCAATCCTGAATTGAGTGGAGCAGCAGTACCAAAATGGTGATAACTGCATCCCACAGGAGCTAGGCAGCTGCTGGAGACATTTGTCCCCTTCCCCCAGGGAAAGGATTGCTGGAGACATTTGCTGCTGGAGACAGCTGGAGACAGCTGCTGGAGACACTTGTCCCCTTCACCCAGGGAAATGCTGGAGTCATTTGTCCCCTTCCCCCCCATCTCCTCTCAGTGGGGCTCCTCGGCTCACCACCAGCTACTTTGCTGGCCGTGAATCAAGTACCCCCATGTCGGGCTGCCCAAGCCTCTGCTGGGGATACGATCCAGTGGTGGAAGCCACCTTTGGGTCCCACCCCCGTGGGGCCCGCGCCGCCCCCCGCCGGGGGGGGGCCCCCCCCCACCCCAAATGGGCTTAACAGCGGCCAGCGCTGCTGGAGTACCAGCTGGCTGCCCACTCGCGTTGGCACGGTCGACAGTTTTAGCCAGCGGTGCGCATGTCCCGCCAGCGAGAGGGCCTTCGGGATCGGGCCCTCAGTCTGAGACTGAAATACCAAGTTGAGTCTGAAAAGTTTACTTAAAAATGTAAGGCTTTCTGAAGTCACTGGACTTTTCTGGAATCAATATATAGTACGTAGGACTCCATCCTTAGTCACAAGGTACAAGGATAGGGTTTTAAATGGAGAACGACATCCCCAACAATTCTAAAGTTTCTGTTTTGTATGAAATTCCTTGTTTTGAAAAGCATTAGAGAAAACACCTTCCAAAAGATCAGAAAGAGATGTGAAGTTTAGCATTACTGTATCAAAAGGGTTCTTCATGGGCTACCATTACTGGTTACTTCAGCACTTTTTTTAACCTCCATTTAGTACTAGAGATTGGTCACAGGGCTTTTCCGTCTGTTCTCTGCTCCAATATACTAGTCTGTCTGTTTTCATTTCAGGATTGATTGCTATTCTGTAGAAATCTGTGATAAATGGGAGGGGGAAAATGGCATGTTTTTAAAAACTCCTAGAAGAGCTCTGAATGATGCCAGTGTTTTATTGCTATCTTGAGCATGAAAATGAAAATTATGTAGATGAGTAAGATTGCAGAGGTGCAAAGGAAAACATCTTAGTCATTTTTTTGTCTTTTACAAAGGTTAGTGGAAATATTTGTGTATTTATTCCAAAAATGCATACATTTGATTCTCCGCTCCCCTATAATTTTCCATAAAACAAGCTAAAAGCTAAGAAAAACAAACAAGACGATGCAACCAGATGAACACCCATGTTAAAAGAATAAGAAAAGCATTTGTCATCTAATAGACAAAGTCAGCCAGCCATCTGAAAGCATCATCTTTTGACCTAATGATGGAGCCAAGTACGATTCAGTGGGCAAAGCATTCCAGCAGATAGGTGCCACCATGCAAATGGTAGAGCACTGCCTTCTTATGGTCCTTGCAGCAGAGAGAGAGAGAGAGAGAGAGAGAGAGAGAGAGAGAGAGAGAGAGAAGGAACTTCAGAAATGCAGACCCCATTTATTTACTCATTTTAAACCTTTGTATACAATTTTTCTGAGCAAAAACCGTTAACATACAAGTGAGATGACCAAAATTCAAGAAGCAGTCCAAGCCAAGCCGACAGCCAAAGAGGAGGCACAGTCCCGTCCCAGCAGCAGTCACAATAACAGCAATGTAGCACATTAAAGTTCATCATAGATAATTCACACTGGGCCAAACAGTAATAGACATTTGATGCAGATGAACCCAGATAGGGCTGATGTGCTCCCAATAACTTGAGGCCAACCACAGGATTCTGTGCTGGCTGCATTTTCTGAATCGTTTTCAAAGGCAACTCCACATAAATAGCATTTCATTTGTCCACAGAATAAATTAGCAGTATGAGAGAGAGAGAGAGAGAGAGAGAGAGAGAGAGAGAGAGAGAGAGAGGCCTGTTTGCTAGCCCAGACTGGCCCCTGGGAAATCAAGTGGCAAGGTTGTATCCAGAGCATTATTCCCAAGCTGCAAATTTGAATCTTCAGGAGGAAAGGACCTCCATCTAGGTTAAACCACCTCCATTCCTGCATTGACCTCCCAGATTAGACATTGGCCCTCTGACCTGTGCTTTGCTCAGTGAATCAACTGTTACACTTGGATAAGATGGAGAAGAAAAATAGAGCAGGGTGCCATTAATATCCTGATGACATTGCACACCAAAACATTGGATGATCTCTTCCATCACCAGACAGGTTGTTTGCAAGAGGGCAGCTGCGATCCCGTGCTGCCTTTGGGTATCATGCTTGTTAGGTGGTGGAGATACCACAAAACTAGATTTAGAGCACAATCCTAACCTGGAATAACCTGGCACAGTTAAGCCAGCAAAGTTTGGCCGGCACAAGGGACACTGTAAAGTGTGTTTGGACCACTCTTGGAGTCAGAGAGGCCAGCCTACAGACATGTGCCATCCTCCCTGACTTTGAGAGTGGTCCAAAAACTCTTTAGAATGTTCCTTGTGCCAGCCAAACATTGCTGGTGTAACTATGCCAGCCTAATATAACTCCAGGTTAGGATTGCACTCTTAAACTGTAACTGAAAAGATGAAAGTTACTGTGACTAAACACACACACACACACACACACACACACACACACAGAGAGAGAGAGAGAGAGAGAGAGAGAGAGAGAGAGAGAGAGAG
>JAJKFI010024688.1:0-12491 GCA_029204185.1 Lerista edwardsae | reverse complement strand
ATGAAATTGTCCTTTGACATCTCCAATTTTCTTGAAAAGATCTCTAGACCTCCCCATTCTGTTGTTTTCCTCTATTTCTTTGCATTGCTCATTTAGAAAGGCCTTCCTATCTCTCCTTGCTGTTCTCTGGAAATCTGCATTCAGTTGGGTATATCTTTTCCTTTCTCCCTTGCTTTTGGCTTCTCTCCTTTCCTCAGCTATTTGTAAAGCCTCGTCAGACAGCCACTTTGCCTTCTTGCATTTCTTCCTCTTTGGGATGGTTCTAGTTGCTGCCCCCTGTACAATGTTACAGACCTCCGTCCAAAGTTCTTCAGGCACTCTGTCTACCAAATCTAAGCCCCTAAATCTATTTGTCACCTCCACTGTATATTCGTAGGGGATCTGATTTAGGTCATACGTGGAGGGCCTAGCGGTTTTCCCTACTTTTTTCAGTTTAAGCCTGAATTTGGCAAGAAGAAGCTGATGATCTGAACCACAGTCAGCTCCAGGTCTTGTTTTGACTGCCTGTATGGAACTTTTCCATCTTTGGCTGCAAAGAATGTAATCAATCTGATTTCGATGTAGACCATCTGGTGAAGTCCATGTGTACAGTCGCCGTTTGTGTTGCTGGAAAAGGGTGTTTGCTATGACTAATGTGTTCTCCTGACAGAACTCTATCAGTCTTTGCCCTGCTTCATTTTGTACTCCAAGACCAAACTTGCCTGTTATTCCTCTTACCTCTTGACTGCCTACTTTAGCATTCCAATCCCCTATGATGAGAAGGACATCTTTTTTGGGTGTTAATTCTAGAAGCTGTTCTAGGTCTTCATAGAAGCGGTCAACTTCTTCCTCATCAGCACCAGTGGTTGGGGCGTAGACTTGGATTACTGTGATGTTGAAAGGTTTGCCTTGGATCCGAATGGAAATCATTCTATCATTTTTGAGGTTATACCCCAGTACTGCTGTTCTCACTCTCTTGTTCACAATGAAGGCTACTCCATTTCTTCTAAGGGATTCCTGCCCACAGTAGCAAATATAATGGTCATCTGAATTAAATTCTCCCATTCCTGTCCACTTTAGTTCACTAACTCCCAGGATGTCGATGTTCAGCCTTGACATCTCACGTTTGACCACATCTAGCTTGCCTTGATTCATAGATCTGACGTTCCAGGTTCCTATGTAGTATTGTTCTTTGCAGCATCGCACTTTCCTTTCACTTCCAGACACATCCACAGCTGAGCTTCCTTTCAGTTTTGGCCCAGCTACTTCACTCTTTCTGGAGCTACTAGTACTCGTGTTCTGCTCTTCCCCAGTAGCATAATGGACACCTTCCGACCTGAGGGTCTCATCTTCCAGTGTCATATCGTTTAGCCTTTTTGTTCTGTAATCCATGGGGTTTTCTTGGCAAGAGTACTGGAGTGGGTTGCCACTTCCTTCTCCAGCGGACCACGTTTAGTCAGAACTCTCTGCTGTGACCTGTCCATCTTGGGTAGCCCTACATGGCATAGCTCACAGCTTCATTGAGCTACTCAAGCCCCTTCGCCACGACAAGGCAGTGATCCATGAAAGGGATCACACACACACTATTATGTATAATCTGTGGAAAATTGAAAGTTGCCATTGGCCATAATTCCCTTTGAACACAAAGTGGCATTGCTCTGTCCCTTGGCATCTCTGTAGTGAAAATCCTATATACATTGAAAGTTAGTATGGAAAACTAGTACAGTTTTAGACAAGTGTCAGTAAGAGCTTCGATGGTGTGTGATTTGAGTTCTTTTCTGTCTCAACAGCTAAAGCTGTTCTGTGCTGCTTTCCAAAGCATGATTACATAGAAGTAAATCCATTGGGTTCACTGTGGCTTACTCAAAGGTAAATGTGCATAGAACAGTGCAATATAGATTTAGGTGGGTACATGGTAGAGGGAATGTCTCAGGTCTTTAGGTATATTCCCTGTAGTTCCACTTTATGATATTGCTCCCTCTCCCTTATTCTTTTAATATTCTTATTTTGTTTTGTTTTAGTACAGTTAAATGAACAATTCCATTATTGAAGGTTCAGAATTGTATTTGTTTTTCTGTTAGAACAATAATTGTATTTCCAATGGAATACCACCACAAATTACAATTCGAATCCACAATCAGATGGTCCTGGTTTTTAAACACATTAACAGGCGTAGCAAAACTATTTAAGTGGCCTCTTGTCATCCGTTTTTTTAGTGATATACAAAACTTAAGTAACTGTACAGACAGAGTTGGTATGATGTAGCTTTTGAGTCTTTGCACAAATTATTTAATTATAATGCTGTATCCATCACACATGTTCTAACGTTTTTGAGAGCGCAGTCCTAGATTGTGCTGGAACAGTGAGGCTGGTGGCCCTGCGCTAAAACCAGCACAGCTTTCGTGCACTGGGAAGGGCATGGGCACGTTTGCACCCTTGCCCAGGGGAGACTCCAGCTTCCCCCATGGGTTCCTCGGAGTTACACCTGCCGTACAGAAGGCGCAGAGCCGAGGGAGCCGAGCAGCCCGAATCAGGGCCACCCAGCCAGGGGATGGAGGCTTTGATGCATCCTACCAGATGCATCCCAGCCCCACTCCTGCCCCAGGCTGACATGCCTACTGGCTTTGGCTGGCGCAGGAACATAAGAACATAAGAAGAGCCCTGCTGGATCAGGCCAAAGGCCTATCTAGTCCAGCTTCCTGAATCTCACAGCGGCCCACCAGGTGCCCCAGGGAGGCATGAGACATAAGAACATAAGAAGAGCCCTGCTGGATCAGGCCAAAGGCCCATCTACTCCAGCTTCCTGTATCTCACAGTGGCCCACCAGGTGCCCCAGGGAGGCACGAGACACAAGACGCTTGCATCTTGTTGCCACTCCCTTGCACCCAGTACTCTGGAGTGGCGCTGTGGTGCCTCGGCCCAGCGCCATTGGGCCGACACAAGCACGTAACCCAAGGGACATCATAGAACTGTGCCCTGATTTACAGAAAACTTGTGGCTAGGTTTATATAGGAATAAAATTATTAATTCTTATTTTAATTGAATACAATTACAAAAGCTTAAATCCAAAGATTTCTCTAGCTACCTATGTCCTGCAGGTGCTCTGTAGTTCTTAGAAAGAGGATAACTATAATCGAATTTGTGTTTTGACGTTTTTCTGGTGACACTGTAGACCTTATGAAAATCCAGTGGAAAATTCTGCTATACCAATCTTCTCACTGATTGCAGTGGGGCTTGCACAGGAGAACATCCAGCTAGAAAGAGCCCTGTGGGAATGGAAGGAATTCCTGGGTCCAGGCCTAGTAGGTCAGAATCAAGTGTGGGCATATAAGGTTGCCATCCTGTGCACACCTGTCCAGGAATGTTTTTTAATAACTCAGTGGAGCTTACCTCTGAGTAGACATGCATAGGATTGCACTCTAAGAAACTGAGCCCCACTGACCGGGAGGCAGATGATACATGGCATTTGTCAGCACAGTCCAATGATAAAAACAGGAAGCCAGGATTCAAGCAAAACTGGGAAATGGGAACACATTGAGCCAGGGTCCGAGGCAGGATCTGCAGAACTTCCAAGGAAGCACAAAATGTGCTCTGATCAGTTCGAAAAGTAAACCAAAGTGTTTTATCCCCATAGCAGCCCTGTTGCCTGTCCCAGTCACCCCCTCACCTCTGAAGAGGAGTGGGGACCTTTAAGGTCCCGTAGCATCTTAACTGGAAGTCTTGCATTGTGTTGGCATTTGGTAGTTTCCTGAGGGATCAAATTGCTGTCTTCAGCAAGGAAGGCTTGGGCTTTGGGGCAGATGGGTTCCTTTAAGGGATAAAAACGTCCTGTGGGGCGGGAAGAGAGAGTCAGGTGATGGGTGTATAGCAGTGATGTCATGCAGGGGGTACGCGGGGGTATGCGAGTACCAGTTTCTAGGATTACAGCTGGCCCCGCCCACTCGTCGACTCCGCCCTCTGCAACCTTTGAATTTCCTGCATGTTTGAGTTGCCTGCATGTTCTCAGAGCCAGGCAGGCAGGCAGGCAGCAAGCGGAGCCTTTCCTTTCCTTGCCACTGAAAAATGAGTTGCTCTGGGATTTTAACATGATGCCAGGCCTCCTTAACATGTTCTGGGGGTGCTGTGGAATACTGTTGCAACTGTTGGGTCAGTTTAAAACCATCTGAGGCCTCAAAAAGGGCATTTTTCATGTCAATTCCTGCCACGACATCACTTCTGGCTTATGACGTCACTTCCGGTGGGCGGGTCCCGACACGTACCAATCAAAAGTGAGTACCTGTTCTTAAATCATTTAGATGACACCACTGGTGTATAGGATCTTAACTGCTGGGTTGTGGTTTGATATTGGCCAAATGAGTCTCTCCAGGATCAGGGCCACTACCCAGCTCACCTGCAGTTCCTGGACGGAGAGTCTCAGTCTCATTGGTGCCACCTCCTTAGTGGTGGCTCCAGGCCGTTAATGACAGCCTGTAAGTTCAAACACATTTTCTACAATAGCTCACCCACAAAGATAATGACTAATTTGTATGTGCAATATTATTATTTTTCGTAAATAAAATCTAGATACTTCCTTAATTAGATCCATGTTTAAAGAATGGGGAAAAAACCCCAGAGACTCTTAGAACTGTTTGATTCTTGTTTCAGGGTTGAGAACCAGCATTCTAAACAATGTGTGCGTATAGTTACATATATAATACGTAGGCAGAACTTCTATTATATATGTGTGGCTTCTGTATATACTGAATGCACTTTCACCTCTTTGGCTTGCGTGCCTTAGAAGTTCGCAAGCATGACTTCTAAGTTAATTTGCCCCTTAGTAGCTCCTTGCCTTGCACAGCTTCAGTAAGGTCTGCTGGCTTTGTCAGCAGAGCTTATTATTTTTCTTGAACTAAGAATGTCCTAGCTGTACATGCATGCATAGGGCTTCATGTTTGAAAGTGTGCAAAACTTGGTAAACATTTTTTTAAAGAAGATCTGTGTTCTCATTGCAAAGATCCTGGAGAAAGTGTACACTTATGGCAGGGGAAGAATTTCAGATCAGGCGGTTTCCTTGAACTGGCTTTGTCTACAGCTTTAACTACCTCCTGTTTTTCTTTCCTGCTGGGCAAAAGCAGCCACAGACTCCAGTTTTGAGATCTCCAAATTCTATGGGGTGTGGTATTCAGCATTGCTCGGTTTGCAGCAGTGACATTCCTAGAGGGGGAACAGAATGCTAAGTTTTGCAGGAGCCTGAGGTCCTGTGTAATGCAGCTCCGCCCTCTCACATCCAGAGCTATTCTCAGCTCAATGAGCAAAGCCTTCGGAGCAAGTTCTCCATGTCACCAATGGCTCTGGAGGAGCGGTGTTGGGGCTGTGTTATACAGGAGGAAGCTTCTGCAAAACTTAGCATTCCCCCCCCCAGGAATGCCACTGGTTTGCAGTCCTCACTGTTCATTTGTTTCTTGGGTTGTTCTTCAGTCCCACAATACATCTTTGAGATAGATTCGGTTGTGAGACAGTGAGTGGCCCAAGACAACCACAATAGTCATTACTGTATTTATATATGTAACTTTATGACTGTGTGGAGATTGGAACCTTGGTTTCCCACCTTGATTTCCCACCATGAACCTTGGTTTCATGACCTAAAGCTCCATCCTGGGCCTCCACATCTTGTGGCACATGCCTACATACCCAAGCCAAGGGAAATTTGCCAGCCAGTGATGGTCACCTCCCAGGTCCTTCACAACTTCCCAAGTCCCAGGCAAGTAACAAAAAAAGGAAATTGAATGGATTGAATCTTTGGTGGTTCTCCTCTCCATATGTTGTTGGGTGACTGCATTTGTTTTGGGAGTCACAAGATATGTGGGCCTGTTTTAGCCACTGAGCCACACTGTGTCAACTGTATTACAGTACCCACATCTCAAGATTTGGTTCTACCCCAGAGCTGTTCTGTCAGTCATTATTCAAAGGAGACAGGAAGTTGGGATCAGAGGCAGATGAGCTCCTGCTGAGAAGCAAGAACAGCAAAAAGAGAGGGGACGAGGCAGGAAGAAATATGCACACCAACTTTCTGAAAACACAGAAATGCCACAAGCCTGTTTACACAGATGTAAAGTGACTTCTGAAGGACATGCATTCACCATGTAGGGATTTTGTCTTTCAGTTGAAGAAAACCACCACCACCACCTGTTCACGCAGCCTCAAGACAAGTTTAAAGATCTCTGTATCTCAAGATGTATTATCTTTGACTTTTCTTCCCTTGCCCTTGTAAAAAATGAGAAACTGCTCAAGGGATTTCCACAAAGCAGTAGTGAGGGCCAGGAGCTCGATAAAGTTGACTCAGCTAACTTCAGAATTCAAGTCCCTGATGAACCAAGAGAAAGTTTTAATTAAGAAGTTTGGATGTGGAAAAACAACTGTGTGGAACCAGGCACTTTGGAAAGCAATTGACCAGTGATACAGCTTTAGCCACCCTGTTAAGCACCTTCCACAGCAAGGGCTGCTTTCACATGGGTGAGGCTAGTCTCTGCTCAGGCTATGGGTGGCCATGCCAGCGACGAGATTTGGGATGCATCTTCCCCAGCTCAAGTTTTTTTTATAGCCAAAGGCCCACAGCCTGCAATATCCCAAACTGGTGCTTTGACCAAAGAAAAGCGAAATGTCGGGCTTCTACCATTTATATAATACCTGGCTAGTCCTGAGTCTTCAATCTACCACACATTGGGTTCAGGATTGGGATTCGTATTTCCTGGATTACCCAAAAGGCTGAGGCAACCCACTTTGAATGGTCCCATTCAGCGTGCCCAGCTGTTTATTTTTGGCCCCAGGAGTCTGTGCTGATGGAAGCAACTCAGAAGCAATCCGAGTAGTAAAGAGACTCTTGGATCAGCTCTTCCTTTGCTATGGTCAAAGAGATGCTTGGACATATTATATAAGCAGAGATGGGTTGTGTCCTTGGACAAGTAGATGACGAGTTTGGCTTTTGTTTCTGCACAAGGACCTTGGCTTGGAAGCAACTCGGAAAGTACCGAGATGACGTTGCTGTTATTTATTCAGGGATAAATCATTTTGTTACTAGGAGTGACTCATGACCTGGGCCAGCCCTTGTCCATGTGCATCATTTAAACTGATACTGAAGTTGAAATCACTGCTGGGAAATGGGCCTTGAAATCATCTCATCCCATGCACAGGTCCTTGCGTATATGTACAGTGGCAACCACCTCTACAGGCATATGCAGCATCAAACATTTCTGTAAGAGGAAAACACATTTCATTCAGTAGCTCAGTTGTTGTATCCCAGGTCCCATTTTCTTAACCCTGAAATACTTTGCAGGAAGTTAGATTGATTAAGAAAGGGGAATTTTTGGTAACCTTATTAAGTGAATGTTAAAGTTAAGGATATTATCTGCAATCTCTCCTGTGATATCTTTTCTGCTGGGCTGTACTACTTCAGGTGAGAGAATTGGTTTTTGAATTCTTTCCCTATATGGTAAAATGCCAGGCAGTACAAAACTAGCATGACAGAGTCTAGTATTGCTGTCCAGTCTTCTCTGTAGGATGCTGGTTTTCTATGTTCAAGAAGTGACTTTAAAAAATATTGGGGAGTATTCAGACACATAACCACCCCATTCCCACAGCATGCGAGTGTTTGGATAATGTCTTTCTGCTTAAAGTTGTGGGATTCTGAACTGATGCAGGTGAGGGGGTCAAGCAAACAGCATGATTGGCTTGTTTGTTAGCATGGATTCTTTTCCAGCAGCAAAGAGATCATCCACCTGTTAAAGAAAGCTTGGGCACTCTCTAGATTTACCTTTCATGCATTATAGCACATTGATGGTCTGTGGACGTCACATGCTTTCAGGTTTGGCAGGCACTGCGTTGGACTTGGAAAGCCACTTCAAAGTGTTCATTTGTTTCAACAGTTGGAACTCTTCCCCAATTTCTGAGTAAAGTCACCATTTTGAGTATGGGTGTATGGTGTTTTTTAATCTATGCTTTATTTTTTCCCTGGACTATGAAAATGTCCTAAAAATTAAGGTCTGCTTTTGTGCTATGTACAGTGTATTTCTGCAGTAGTATAAACTTTGCAGTCTGTGTCTTCATTGCTGAAATAACTCACCTCTCTCATATCAACTCTTACCTAGGAGCCGCTCTGCAGACTCATTGATGTAGGTTTTTTTTCCCCCCTGCATGGCAGCCAAGACCAAACTGTTGGTTTCACTGCATGATGCACATTTTTTCGGTCTGCTGAGACCAATGTATATCCGGTCCTAATAGTGCTTGGTGCATGCCAATGTGCTTATTCTGATAGCCAGTGCATTGAATGCGGTCTAAGCATTAAGTGCATGAACTGGAATTAAGGTCATGGATCTGTGATATCTTGAATAAGTGACAGCACTGATGGTTAATATCTAGACTGGACTAAAGAGGCAATTTGTATCAAACTTTTCAAGTTAGTATCCCCTTGGCTTCCACTGTTACTTAATGCCTTCCTACGACTGTTGGCTATATCGAGAATGAACAAGAACCTAGCAACTATCCAGGGTCGATGGCAGGGGAGTGATGGTGGTGACAGCTCTGACCCACATCAAATCCAATTCCCTTATACCAGACTTTATCCCTACACCTAAGCACCACCACTTCCAAAATCCAGGTTTCTTTTGCATACTTAGAAGCTTTTATTGCATGTCTTTGTTGCACTGAATGTACTACTATGGGATATGTATGTTTCTTGGCTGGGGGAGCCAGCCTTTTTGCTTATGTTACTCTGTAACGCTGTGTATTCTGGTGGCATTATATAAATAATATCCATACTAATAATCTGCAGCATGACCAATCACAAATGACATATTTCTGCTGGGTGCCAGGCTGGCCACTGGTTAATGCATCCAGCTTACAGAAGTAGTAGTTGTATAATATTTTGGAGGGGGAATAATACAGAAGAGGGAGAAAATGGGGGAAATTATTGAACAAATTTTGTCTTAATTTCGACTGAATATTTGGTCTTGAACAAAGTAAGAGAGGGGAGGCTGTATAAGTCCTGAAGCTTAAAGGGAAAGGGATGAGTTCGTTGAAAAAGTGTCAAACCACAAGATACTTGATGCCCACTTCCTGCTCCTGCCACCCTGTGCATTGGCCTTTCCCCAGTTCATCGTGGGGAGAGAGCTGGTGACATTGGCTGGCATGGAATATAATATGTGGCATAGCAAAGGCAGTTGGCACTCAGGGGCACAAATATGTTTACAACCCCATTATTGTTATTGTTATTAATAATTATTATATTTATGTACCATTTTTCCACAAAAAAGTTCACCAAATAAAATAGCTAAATGGCTCCCAAAAGGCCCATAATCTAAGCAGATGCAGAAGAAAACTAGCAAACAGCCACTAGAGAAGACACTGTGTGGGGGTGAAGAGTTCTTCTCCCCCTTTTACATATAAGAGGAGTGCCACTTGAAAAAGTGCTTCTTTTCCAGTTAGCAGGGAAATGAGAACGGATTCATATTAACCCCTTGCTGGTTCCATATCCACTTTTTGTTGCATAAGGCAGTTGTTTTCCTTTTCTGGTTATTTGGTATAGCATTTGATAGAATACAGATAACTCCGTGTGGTTTGTTTCACTGCATTTTGCATTGAAGTACCTGACCAACTTTCCAGTACCATGCAGCCATGCCAATGGGGGATGTCACAGAGGCTGCATTGGCACTGCAAAGTTGGTTAGAATTGGGCTGTCTTCTTCTTATACAGTTCCAGGCATGTATGATCAGAAGTAAGTTCAGTGAACTCCATGAGATTTATTCCCAGACAAATGTGGGTAGAATCTGAGCCTTGATTTGCCTGTTACAAATCTGAATAGGCGTGAATCAGACTCAGAGCCCAATCCTGAATTGAGTGGAGCAGCAGTACCAAAATGGTGATAACTGCATCCCACAGGAGCTAGGCAGCTGCTGGAGACATTTGTCCCCTTCCCCCAGGGAAAGGATTGCTGGAGACATTTGCTGCTGGAGACAGCTGGAGACAGCTGCTGGAGACACTTGTCCCCTTCACCCAGGGAAATGCTGGAGTCATTTGTCCCCTTCCCCCCCATCTCCTCTCAGTGGGGCTCCTCGGCTCACCACCAGCTACTTTGCTGGCCGTGAATCAAGTACCCCCATGTCGGGCTGCCCAAGCCTCTGCTGGGGATACGATCCAGTGGTGGAAGCCACCTTTGGGTCCCACCCCCTTGGGGCCAGCTCCTCCCCCCTCCTGGTTCTCCCCCCCCCACCCCAAATGGGCTTAACAGCGGCCAGCGCTGCTGGAGTACCAGCTGGCTGCCCACTCGCGTTGGCACGGTCGACAGTTTTAGCCAGCGGTGCGCATGTCCCGCCAGCGAGAGGGCCTTCGGGATCGGGCCCTCAGTCTGAGACTGAAATACCAAGTTGAGTCTGAAAAGTTTACTTAAAAATGTAAGGCTTTCTGAAGTCACTGGACTTTTCTGGAATCAATATATAGTACGTAGGACTCCATCCTTAGTCACAAGGTACAAGGATAGGGTTTTAAATGGAGAACGACATCCCCAACAATTCTAAAGTTTCTGTTTTGTATGAAATTCCTTGTTTTGAAAAGCATTAGAGAAAACACCTTCCAAAAGATCAGAAAGAGATGTGAAGTTTAGCATTACTGTATCAAAAGGGTTCTTCATGGGCTACCATTACTGGTTACTTCAGCACTTTTTTTAACCTCCATTTAGTACTAGAGATTGGTCACAGGGCTTTTCCGTCTGTTCTCTGCTCCAATATACTAGTCTGTCTGTTTTCATTTCAGGATTGATTGCTATTCTGTAGAAATCTGTGATAAATGGGAGGGGGAAAATGGCATGTTTTTAAAAACTCCTAGAAGAGCTCTGAATGATGCCAGTGTTTTATTGCTATCTTGAGCATGAAAATGAAAATTATGTAGATGAGTAAGATTGCAGAGGTGCAAAGGAAAACATCTTAGTCATTTTTTTGTCTTTTACAAAGGTTAGTGGAAATATTTGTGTATTTATTCCAAAAATGCATACATTTGATTCTCCGCTCCCCTATAATTTTCCATAAAACAAGCTAAAAGCTAAGAAAAACAAACAAGACGATGCAACCAGATGAACACCCATGTTAAAAGAATAAGAAAAGCATTTGTCATCTAATAGACAAAGTCAGCCAGCCATCTGAAAGCATCATCTTTTGACCTAATGATGGAGCCAAGTACGATTCAGTGGGCAAAGCATTCCAGCAGATAGGTGCCACCATGCAAATGGTAGAGCACTGCCTTCTTATGGTCCTTGCAGCAGAGAGAGAGAGAGAGAGAGAGAGAGAGAGAGAGAGAGAGAGAGAGAAGGAACTTCAGAAATGCAGACCCCATTTATTTACTCATTTTAAACCTTTGTATACAATTTTTCTGAGCAAAAACCGTTAACATACAAGTGAGATGACCAAAATTCAAGAAGCAGTCCAAGCCAAGCCGACAGCCAAAGAGGAGGCACAGTCCCGTCCCAGCAGCAGTCACAATAACAGCAATGTAGCACATTAAAGTTCATCATAGATAATTCACACTGGGCCAAACAGTAATAGACATTTGATGCAGATGAACCCAGATAGGGCTGATGTGCTCCCAATAACTTGAGGCCAACCACAGGATTCTGTGCTGGCTGCATTTTCTGAATCGTTTTCAAAGGCAACTCCACATAAATAGCATTTCATTTGTCCACAGAATAAATTAGCAGTATGAGAGAGAGAGAGAGAGAGAGAGAGAGAGAGAGAGAGAGAGAGAGAGGCCTGTTTGCTAGCCCAGACTGGCCCCTGGGAAATCAAGTGGCAAGGTTGTATCCAGAGCATTATTCCCAAGCTGCAAATTTGAATCTTCAGGAGGAAAGGACCTCCATCTAGGTTAAACCACCTCCATTCCTGCATTGACCTCCCAGATTAGACATTGGCCCTCTGACCTGTGCTTTGCTCAGTGAATCAACTGTTACACTTGGATAAGATGGAGAAGAAAAATAGAGCAGGGTGCCATTAATATCCTGATGACATTGCACACCAAAACATTGGATGATCTCTTCCATCACCAGACAGGTTGTTTGCAAGAGGGCAGCTGCGATCCCGTGCTGCCTTTGGGTATCATGCTTGTTAGGTGGTGGAGATACCACAAAACTAGATTTAGAGCACAATCCTAACCTGGAATAACCTGGCACAGTTAAGCCAGCAAAGTTTGGCCGGCACAAGGGACACTGTAAAGTGTGTTTGGACCACTCTTGGAGTCAGAGAGGCCAGCCTACAGACATGTGCCATCCTCCCTGACTTTGAGAGTGGTCCAAAAACTCTTTAGAATGTTCCTTGTGCCAGCCAAACATTGCTGGTGTAACTATGCCAGCCTAATATAACTCCAGGTTAGGATTGCACTCTTAAACTGTAACTGAAAAGATGAAAGTTACTGTGACTAAACACACACACACACACACACACACACACACACAGAGAGAGAGAGAGAGAGAGAGAGAGAGAGAGAGAGAGAGAGAG
>JAJKFI010024681.1:0-13579 GCA_029204185.1 Lerista edwardsae | reverse complement strand
TTGATTGATTGATTGATTGATTGATTGATTGATTGATTGATTGATTGATTGATTGATTGATTGGCTGCACAAGGCCACGGTCTTCAAAGTTCTACTCGGACTAACCCTACTCGCTTGTGTGGGCAGGGCACAGGTGGGGGGGAGGACCTGGCGGCGGTGGACAAAACCAGGAAGTAAGCTCTGACCTTGCAGCAGAGCTATTTGTACCATCAGGGAGGTCCATGAAGGTGGCAGTGGGCCTCCCCAACCCTTCTGCACCCCAAGGACCCCATCCAGATAGGGCACTTGCCCCTAAATGCCTGTGGCACCGCGATAGCTGCAGTGCCACTGGCAGTCATTTCTGGGGCCACTCCCCTTAAGGAGAAATGGCCCCTTTTTACTTCCTATGGTGGGTCGCGACCCACCAGTTTGAAGAGCACTGGCATAAAGCATTTCCTGGTTTTTAATAGGAGAGAGAGGCATTCTTAAATGTTCCATTTGGTAGGAGTGAGAATTGTTTCTCACTTCAGGGAAATCAGTGAAGAAACCCAGGATTTGGGATCCTAGTGCTGCACCAAAATTTCCCAAGCGCTGTCTCAGGTTTCAGGAATATTTCCATAAAAATAGCACCTGAAAATAGGTGAAAATGCCAGCCAATTTGGAGGTTACCAGTGTTACCAGGAGGGCTCTCACTTTCGTAGAACTTTCAATTTTCATGAGGCTACTTATGGAAGTAAGCCCCCACCCCCACCCCAGACCATTTTCTCTAGAATTTTCAGGGCCAGTGAAAATGACATCAAAAATAGGCACTGAATCAGCCCTAATTTAGAAATATAACTAATGGGGCACCCTTCCAACCAATAGGTAGCAGCAAAGATATGAATTCATTTTATAATTCAGGCCTTATTTTGCATGAAACTGGGGGATTAAAAACATTTACAAATAGCCTTACCAGGGCATCGTCCGTGGGCCTTCCTCCCTTTACTTGTATTGCCATCTTATCGGTTCAATTACATTACAGCAGTGGTTCCCAAAGTGGTGGGTCATGGTCCACATCCCTGGGAGGCACTGGGCTATACCCAGTGATGTCATGTAGGGGGTACACGGGGGTATGCGAGTACCCGTTCCTAGGATTATGGCTGGCCCCGCCCATTCGCCCACCCACTCGTTGACTCCGTCGGCGCTCCGCTCCGCCCCCTGCAACGTTTGAATTTCCTGCACATTTGAGTTGCCTGGCAGCAAGCAGAGCGGAGCGGAGCAGAGCGAAGCGAGGGAGACTGACAGCGGCAGCAGCGTGAGCAGATAGGCTGCTTGGGGCTCCCTCTCCCGAGGAGGCGCGGCGATTCCTGGGGGGGGGGGATTTTGGACTTTGTCTCCAAAAGATTTTGGAATTGCTGAAATGAGCTGGTGGCTTTTTAAAACTTGCCTGGCCTTGCCACTGAAAAATGAGCTGCTCAGGAGTTGCTCTCGAATACTTTTGGAACTGTTGGGTCACTTTAACATGATGCCAGGCCTCCTTAACATGTTCTGGGGGTGCTGTGGAATACTGTTGCAACTGTTGGGTCAGTTTAAAATTGTCTGAGGCCTCAAAAAGGGCTTTTTTCATGTCACTTCCTGCCACAACATCACTTCCAGCTTATGACGTCACTTCCGGTGAGTGGGTCCCGACACGTGCCAATCAAAAGTGAGTACCTGTTCTTAAATCATTTAGATGACACCACTGGCTATACCCATTTAATGGATGGGGAGAGGGAAAAGGCAGCAGAGAGATCCCCAGGATCACGCTGCTCCCTTCGCCAGAGGGTTTGGTTTTTAACTTACCCGTGGCAGCAGCGGCATCTGGGAAGGGTGGGGAGCCCTTGGGGCTCCCCTGCAGGGCTCCCCAAGCCACAGAACATGTTTACAATGCTATCATGACCCACATACAGTTTCCTGATAGCAAACAGGAAGTGGGTCACAATCGTACTGGAAATGCATTTTGCGGCTTGGGAAGTCCTGCAGGGGGCTCCCCACCCTCCCCGGATGCCACCGCTTCCAGGGGTAAGTGAAAAACTAGCCCCTCTGGCCAAGGCAGCAGAGCAATACAATCCTGGGGAAGGTGCTGCTGCTGCCTTTTCCCCAGCCCCGCAGCCACTTACATGGCTCCCAACTCCCGTGTTACAACATTGCGTTACAGCATTGCCAAATGCAAAGGTTTTCAAATTGCACAGACAAAAGCTGGGATAAAGAATTGTTTTTTAGCCAGTCACGTTGTAAGTGGGGAAAAACACAGCATGTGCTCAGAGGTTTCTTTGGCTGGCACTGGCATTGCTGTAAGTGGGTGGCTGTATTTCTGAATTTCAGCTTGGAGATTACACAACCTGGGCCATTTCATATGAATTTTCTCATCCAAGGCTGTGATTATCTGTCCTCACCCCCAAAGCCCTACATTCCTGAAAAGTCTGGGAATAGATGATGGTATCATTTTAATTTAAAGACTAGGACAGAATGATGAACGAAATGAATTGTGTGAACAGTTTTATTTAGAATAGTTTTATCTATAACGTGATAAAATAGTTGCATAGGCAGGACAGTAGAAAGCAAATTGGGAGAAGTAAGCAAGCCTCACAGACTAATCCAATGCATGTCTACTCAGCAGTAAATATCATTATAGTCAGTGGTACTTACTCCCAAGTAGGTGTGGATAGGATTGCAGCCAAAGTTGTGTGGAAGAACAGGAACATACCTAATTTCAGAATTTTACCTTGTACAAAGAGAAAGGAAACAAAATGTTTGTGAATGACATTCTAGGGCAGTGATGGCGAACCTATGACATGTGTGTCAAAGCTGACACACCACAACATTTGGGGCGACACACTAGCACTCACCAATGCCTGACAAAAACTGAGTTTGTTTTACTCATTTTTCATTTTTGTAATTATTTGGTGCTTCTGTATATAATACATAACACCATACATGATTAGACTGTATTTTTGTTTAAATAAATGAATATAAAGAATTGTTTCTCTTTTGTTGGGGGGGTGGGGGGGTTTGACACACCAGCAGAGTCAAGTAAAGCATTTTCCTAAGTTTTGACACACTGAGCCCGAAAGGTTCACCATCCCTGTTCTAGGGTTACATTATTATTCCTGCTGGAGAATTTAATCAATCAGTCAATCACTAGTATTTATATACCGCTTTTCAACATAAGGTTCACAAAGCGGTTTACAGGAAATAATAACATTAAAGTTAAATGGCTCCCTGTCCCAAAAGGGCTCACAATCTAAAGGAATGGAGAACACCACCAGCCACAGCCACAAGAAAGACACTGTGCTGGGGTGAAGAGGGACAATTGCTCTCCCCCTGCTAAATATAAGAGGACACCACTTGAAAAAGTGCCTCTTGCCCAGTTAGCAGGGGTTAATTTAACCTGATCCACATTAAACAAAAGCAGTTGACGGATTATGTAAAGGGGGTATGCGCTTTCAGGGGGAGTAGGCACCTTGACTATGATATTATTTTGAAGATTATAAACTGGCTTGAAGCATTGTCTTTAGCAGCCTGATTTTGTACTTACTTCTAGACTCAGTCATTTTTTTTCCTTTTTGATCTCAAGTCTTCCATTCAAAAGTACCACTATACAGTATCCTCCCACTCCATGGATACTAAAATCCATGGATATTCAAACCTGTGGATATGAGCCATCCCCCAGACCATCTGGAGCACAGCTCCAGGAGGCTATTCTAATGCCCACAGAGGCCATGTGTGATCACCCACAGCCACTAGGCCTCAGAATGACTGTTTCGACAAAAAAAAAAGTCACTTCTGGTTTTTGGCAAAAACTAGACTTTTTATGCCAGTGCATGGCCATCCTCGGGGCCACAGAGCCAAGCGCAGCTGCTTGTGTCAGTCCTGTGCCACTAGCGCTGGCTTGAACATGCTTTACGGGGGAGGGTTAAGATGGCAGTGTTGATCTAGCTTTTGGCATTTGCTTCCATTTAAATTTGTCCTCTGATGCCACTTTGTAATTTAGGTGGATTTTGAATTGTCCTATTTTTGTCTCCCATTTAGTATTAAGAAGTATGGGAAGGAAGAATATTATATGCTAGACTAGGGTGGAGATGGTTGAAGCAAAGCAACCCTAAACATAAAAATCAAAAGAACTGACACATGGAAAAGGGGTACCAAAAAACAGCTGCGTTGAATTTTGAAGGGGAAAAAAAGCTATCTATTAGATATTTCTATAATTATATGACAATCCCTTGTGGTATTAACGGTTACAATTTGTGTCCATATTAACATAACTCTTTCTACATTTATAGACAAACAAGTGATAACATGCTGAGCCAAAACCAGCCATTTGGTAACATTTAAAAGGGGCCGGCGTGCTGAGAAAACCAGAGCTACTTGAAACTTTGCGAGCCTGAGCGCCTCAGCCGGGCAAGTCTGAGCAGAACACAGGCCTGTATCCAGGCACACTTCATTGCTGGGTGGAAGAGGAGGATCTAATTTAGTAGAAGCCAGACTGACTGAAAGCAAGAACAGTGCAGGCAATCTTGTCAGCTAGTGTGTTACAAGGGCCAGGATATCAACACAAGATCTCTGGACAGTGGGCATATGACCTCAACCGTGGACGCAGGAAACGGAGGAGGGCATTTTGTTTTTGTCTTTACTTTGTGTCTCTGAATGCCAACATATGACACTTCTACTAGTCAAGTTAGAATGACAGTTGCCTGGGAAACACGACTATTGATTCAGAGCAGTCCCATTGTACCCAGAGGCGTTTCTACAGGGAGGGCAAAGCTCTAAGTTTTGCAAGAAGCCTTACCTTGCAGTGGAAACCACTCCTCTCCTGCACTGTTCTAGCCAATCCTCCCAGGGAAAAGCAACATCTTGGCGTTGCTTACTGGCTACAGCAGCAAGGGAGAGGAGGGATTTACATGACAGGGTAAGGCTTCTTGCAACACTTGGAGCTTTGCCCTCCCTGTAGAAATGCCACTGATTGTACCATGCTGCCCCTCAAGACTGCTTCTCACTTCTGCATGCAGAGCGTGGCTCAACCCCTTTGGAAAGTGGTTCTAGACTTTGTCATCCCAGCCAGATGTCTCAGGAAGAGTTGGATTCAGGCTTAAGTCTCCTACTTGCTGTAGACCTCTTGGCCAAAACACAAAGAATCATTTACAGAAGGTGGAGGAGAAGTTCACTTTTAATTATTTGTTCCTCAAGAACAGGATGGCTGTTTATCATGTGTTGATAACAGTGGTATAGCTAGGAGAAAACAAAGCTCAAATCACGTTCTTAAAATATACTGATGGGGGGGGGGGCACTGTAATACCTTTAAATGACATGGACACAGCCAGAAGGATTGGAACTGATCCTGACATTTTTCAGAGTCATAGCAAAGGGCAGAGCTGTAGCTCCGTGGTAGAGTACAATCCTTACCTGCAGAAGGTTCCAGATTCAGTTTCTGCCTGGCATGTTCAGCAACATCAGGGAGCAGGAACTGCATTTGTCTGAATCCTGCTAGCAAGCCTTCCAACATGGGTGTTGGCTTTTTCAGGCAGAACTGATCACTGGCTTTAATATAAAATTATGATATTTTACCTATAGAATAATAAATGGTCTGGATCCAGGCCATCTAAATAACTGCTTTTTCCCCTCACTAACCTGCCTATATACCAGCAATTTTCAACAGATTTTCAACACATTGGTGTGCCACAAAAATTCTGTAGATTTGTCATGGGAGTTTGGCGCACAGCAGCTGAAAATTGCTGAAAAACTTTCCCAGGTTCTGCGGCTCTGTTTCTAGGGCAACTGCCTGTATTGCCTAGCCCTCTTCCTCTGCCAGTGAAGCACAGAGCTGATGGAGGAGGAAAGACACACAATTTGTTTCTACAGACAGTTGACTTAGAAACAGAGCTGCAGAACCCAGAAGAGTCTCCAGAAAGCTGGAAGTGACATTACAAGAGGCAAAAAAAAGCCTGTAGAGACCATCCTAGAGCAGTGGTTCCCAATCTCTCCAGCAGAATTTGGGTTACTGTAGGGGAGGGGGTGGTGCTGGCCTTCCTGCAGTTGCACTGGTGCTGGGAAAAATGGGGCTATTTACACACTTAGAGAGGGCTTCCTTGGTCCTCTGGACTGTGGGATAAACCCTCACCCCCTCTTCAAACCTCCCCACGCCTTAGAATACATGAAAAATGTATTCGTGACCCACTTCTGGTTTTTGTTGCGAAACCAGAAGTAGGTCATGATAACATTTTTCAACAATTCAAAGGTGCTGGGAGGCTTGCAAGGGGGATCGCAGGCTTTCTCTATCCTCTAGAAGGCCAAGGCGACACTCAGTAATGGGCAAATCACCCTGTTTTTCCCAGCACCAGTGCTGCTGTCAAGGTCGCCCCACCCCTGAAGTGAGCAGGGCCAGAAGTTCCCTGGCTGGGGCGTTGCAATGCCCCAGTTGTGATACCTCTGCCATAAAGGCCGGGTGCTGTGAAAAGAAAAACGTTGAAAATAGCGGTCATGTACCATGACCGTAAAAGGTGTTCTTGTTTCAGGTGTTCCCACCACCTGAGGTTAGATGGGTGGCATCCGGAGCTGAGACCTTTTCAGTGGGATGTACCTAGGGCCCAATCCTGTGGGCCATAATGCCAGCGATATATGCATATCACTGGCTCTGAGTGTCATAAACATGTCATAAGCACATTTATGGCACCCGGAGAGTAGGTACCACTGCACTGGTGCTGCGCCAGTTGGTGCTGGACCCTAGTATGGGTATGGACAGCACTCTAGCAGCATTGACCAGTGGGAAGACCAGTCAGGGTGTGGTGGGGGCAGGCAGAACTGGCTGGGGGAGGATCAGGCCCAGCTGGGAGGTGGGGTGGTTTCCTCAACTCCCGTACAAGGCCAGACAGCCCAACACAAGGCTGCTCAAGTCTCTGCCAGCAAAATAGCTGGCAGAGACTTGAGGTGTCCCATTGCAGGGCCCACGGCTTTTCTGGGGGGAAGTGGATGGACATCCCCTTCCTCTGAGGCGACCCTGGTGACGCTGCAGATCCTGTAGAATGCAACAGTAGTCTCCTACAGAACACAGTCAATTCAAGATTGGACTGCTAGACTCTAGAACAGGGGTTTGCAACCTTTATTTGGGACACTATCCCCTTAAGGACCTGACTGATAACCTATAAGTGCCATTAGTACAGCGCTTCCAGGTTTTGCTGCCACTGTCTCCAAATGCATGTAAGTTTTTTTTATTTTAAAAACCCCAATTTTTTACTTATATGCATTTGGTGAGGGTAGCTGCTAAACCCATAAGTGTTATTCTAACGCAACCCTCTTTATGGAGGTAGTGTCCCAAATGAAGGTTGAGAAACACTGCTCAGGAATTTCCTTCTTTGATTAGCACTTGGTGACCATCGCTTCTTTCTTGTCAACAGCTCTACTTAGGGAGGCTTTTTATTTTTATTTGTTGGGTAAGAGGAGTTGTTGCTGTTTTGTGTTTTTTTTAAAAAACATATGGTTGAATCCAAAGAAAGTTACCCATAATTAGGTACCATTGAAATCAGTGTAGTTAAATTAAACCCATTAATTTCAATCAGAGTTAGTCACAATCAACTTTCTTTAGATACAACCCATTGTATATATTACTTTGGTGTTTTATGTGATTTTTAAACTGTTTGTTGTAATTGAATGTGAGCTGTATTGACTTGTGAAAGTAGAAAGAATACAATTGTTTCTATTTTGGTCTGGAGCAATTTTATCAAAATTAGTATCTGAGGCTACAATTCTATACACATTTTCCTGGAACACAATGGGACATACTTCTGAGTAGACATGTATAGGCTTACACTGTTAATTATATATCCATATCTGAACAAATATTTAAAAAATCAAATTTAGATAACTGATAGAATAGAAGTCACATTTTCTTATAATGCTATATAATTTTTTGAATAAAAAAACCTGGACTGTTGTGAAATGTTCTCAGAAATAAAACACATTGATTATTCCCATAATTTGTACCAAATGTGGCCCCACATTCAACAAACAGCTATGTTTGTGTACATGTGGAGCCTTGTATAAATAACATGCATAAAAGGACCAATTTTACTAGCGGGGAAAGATTAATGTGGCCTCTTTTATTCACTGTACACATCTACCTATAATGAGCCCGCTTACATGAATACAAAACCATGAAAAGCCATTAAAAATGTCAAGATTATGTTAATTCAGTACCAAAAGCCATCCTTCGCTTTAAGTTATAGCTCAGAAATTACATTGCTCATTCATGAATTTTATATTTAAGTGGCTGTTTCCAAAAATGTCACAGTAGGTGGGGAGGCTGGGGAGGTGTGTGTGTGTGTGTGGGGGGGGGTTCGTTTTATTTGGCCAGTGCTTTGTAGCTGTTCCTGTGTTCATTTGGTTTGGCTGAGACTGTAAAATGCTACAGACTCAAATAACTCCTCCTATGTTGACATGTGCCTGTAACGAGAATAAGCACAGAGCATAAACTAAGGGCACAATCCTAACCTGGAGTTAGGCCGGCACAGTTAGACTAGCAAAGTGTGGCAAGCACAAAGGACATCGTAAAGTATATTTGGACCACTCTCAGAGTCAGAGAGGCCAACACACACAGATGTGCGCCATCCCCCATGACTCCGAGAGTGGTCCAAACGCACTTTACAGAGGCCCTTGTGCCAGCCAAACTTTGCTGGCCTAACTATGCCAGCCTAACTCCAGGTTAGGATTGCACCCTAAATCTGCATGTGCAAGCAGGGCAAGGTAGAAGCCAAGTGGCTGAGGTCTGCGATGGTGAACACTGAAACTGCTCTATTTCAGGCAACTGAAATGTGTACCACATTTTTGATTCAGTCCCGTGAACAAAATTCCTTGCAAGAAGAAAAGTAGCAGAATGAGGTGAAGGCTGGAATATTACCTTTTCTATGATGTTCTGCTTTATTCATTTGCTGGACATCTCGAACAGGGGAGGGAGTGGACCCCAGAGACACTGGCATGCACCAGAATCCTACCTCTGTTCCCTCTCCTCTTCGCTCTCCCTTACTTTCTTAATGTGCCAGCAAAATGATTGGCGCAGATCCGAGGAGCCCTGCAAAGCTTCCCCCCCCCGATGCAGCATGTGCTCCATGCTTCAATGTGGCGGTGTTTTAATTTTGATTGGGCTGTCAATTGAGTAACCATAGCCACCTCTCCCACACTGAGGGCGCAATCCTAACCTGGAGTTAGGCTGGCACAGGCAGGCTAGCAAAGTTTGGCTGGCACAAGTTTACAAACATGTAAAGCATGTTTGGATGACTCTCGGAGTCAGAGAGGCCAGCACACAGATGTGTGGCATCCTCCCTGACTCTGAGTGGTCCAAACGTGCTTTACGGTGGCCCTGGTACCAGCCAAACTGTGCTGGCTTAACAATGCTGGCCTAACTCCAGGTTAGGCTTATGCCCTGGGTGTAGGGAATGGCAGTTTGACTCAAACGGTATAATTTTTGCTCTAAGTAGGCTCAAACATTTTTTTCATTTATTTTGCTATGTAAACCACTTTATGAACATATTGCTGAAAGAGAGCATAGACATATTTTTACTAATAATTTAATAATAAAGTCAGCACTTACCCTTTAATGTGGAAGTTTGGGCCATCTGATTGAGAGTGGATTGACAGAACCACTTTCCCATGCAAATGTCTTGCTGGCATTTTGAAGAGGTTTGTCCTGAGGCAGGGCACGTCACCTTTTGTGGCTTGAAAATATCAGAGCTGGAGTGGGTGGTTTTTTGTTTTTTTTAACAAATCGCTGACTGTCTTGTTGCTGCACTGGTAAACCAGGTAGAAAAATAAATAAATGTCCCATGTCATTGGTATCTCCGTGTTTTTGCAACTCAGTATCTGTATGCAGTGGGCTTTTTGGGCTCTGTGGTGAAGGACCTTAGCCCCCATTTCTGCCTCCAGGCATTTTGAACCATTTGCATAGCAAAAATGCATGATCAGAAGAACTCTTACAAGATTTGCTTTCCTATTTAACATAGTCAGCAATTTCCAACCACAAAAATTTTGTGTACCACGAAAGGTCCTAGCACAGCTTACTCAAAACGGAACTGAGTCAGTGACATCTATGACTCGAGTTAACACGAGTCATGAAAAACCAGCTTTTCCATGACTTTGTGTCGTTGGGATGACTTGAATGTCAATCCCTGCCCTCTTCCTCCACCAGCAGGGAGAGACAGATAATTTGTTGCAACAGACTGTTGCCCTACAAACAGAGCTGCAGAACCTGGAAAAGTTTCCTAGAAGCCAGAAATGACATTGCAAGAGGCAAAGTCCATAGAGAAGACATAGAGGTCAGTGTGCCGTGATAAGGAAAACACTGAAAATGCTGCCATAGCTGGCAAACATTGACATACGCTTCCAAGCATTGAAAATGAAAATGATCTGCTGGCAGAGGAAGAGGAACTGACAATCTGTTACAATAGACAGTTGCCATAGAAACAGAGTTGCAGAACCTGGACACTTGTTCAGCAATTTTCAGCTGCTGTGCCTCAAACTCTCACAGCACATCAGTTGCACATTGCTTCCTTAAAGTATAAGCAACCCATTTAATGGAGAAAGTTTGACTTGCCTGTCCCTAGCAGCAATGTCATCTGTTGGGTGAACATCTATTCAACTGTATGGTGTGGACTGCAGCAGCCATTGCGACCTCCTCCCAGCCGTTGAGGGTCGGGACTGGAATTGACATCCCCCTTCATGGCTGCACAGTTGATAGGGGTGTCTGTTCTGCCAAGTTCCCTGCTGGACCTGCCCAAGGGCCCCAATGCCCACACTAGGCTAACTAGTTTTCCCTCCAGAGCAGCCTCAGAGATAGGCAAGAGGGAGGGGGGGTCAGTCACCCACTGGGCCTCCTCTCTTCCAGCAGCTTTGCTTGGGATCACCGGCTGGTCAGCCTCCTCCAGACTGCCCTCATCACTGGCTTAGCTCACGATACCCTAACACCAACAGCAGCCATACAACTCTTCCCCACAGTTATTCCCCACAATGAGTTTACTTTAGCCAGTCTTTCAGCCAGTTCATCAGTCCGTCTGACAGTCCTTCAGGCAGGCAGTCCACCCAGCACTCCATCCATCCAGCAATCTGTCCATCCAGCACTTGCCTGGTCCTTCTCCTCCAGCACCTAACTGGTGCTAATCACTCTTCCTTTAATAATCCAAACAGCACCTACCTGGTGCCCTCCTCCAGCACCTACCCAGGCCCTCTCCTACAGCTCCTGCCTCCAACTTTATACTGAGGCCAGCCAATCAGTGGGCAGGCTTTAATTCATCAGCCACACCCATTTGTGCCTGTGCTAACCTCCCTTCATATCCAGGGGCCTCATCAGCCTGCAGCTGTGCTCCTGAGGCTTGCAAAGACCTTGGGGGTTAACCCTGTAATCCCTGGCTAATCTGGGACAAGGGGCCGTTGCTGATACCATTCCCTATCTCCTCGGGGTATCTCCTGCCTTTTCCAATACAGTGTCCAAGCAAGATGCAGAAGTGGATGAAGAAGAGGGCCAGGAGGAAACAACCAAAAGTCCCTGCAGCTGCTTTCTCTCTGGGTTGTTCTCTGTCTCGAGTCCCAATGTTGCAAGTTGTAGTTGCATGTTCTGGAGAATAAGGGGAGTTGAGAACAGGGCTGGTGTTTATGTTAGCAAAAAAAAAATATGATATGTAAACATATGTGAATTTTGTTGAAAATCAGTATATAGATATGTTAAATAATATGTTAAGCTAGGGCAGCACATTAAGCCCTGTTATAGCCATTTCCATTATACAAGGAGGAGGAGGAGGAGGAGGAGGAACTCCTTCTCCTGTCCTTTCCAGTGATTGCACACAGCTTAATAAATGAAGTTACATCTCATATTTGCAACACCTTTATTGAGAAACATCTTCTTTATTGGAATCTTCATGAAAAATATAAATGCACCCAGGAGAGTCTATTTTAGGGCACAGCAGTGCTATGTCTTAAATTAAACACATAATACCTGGCCTTCATTTCACTCTTGGAGAAGATCCAGTTGTTGGGGGTTTTTTAAGCCAATGTTGGTAAATAAGATTCAGTTCTTAGTTTAACTGCTGAAGTGCAAACTTGTGGGGTAGACCAAAAATCCACAAGCACAGCATGCAGATACTGTAGATACTGAGGCAAAGATGGATTCTGCAATAGTGGAGCTTTTGTTCTCTCCTTTTTGGAACAAACTCACTCCCTACAGTCAAACATGTCGTGTCCCATGCTGCCAGAAACAACACTAAAGTAGCAAAGACACACAGCGCACCTCAGAACATTCTGATAAGGAAGCACAGAGTTGAGGTGTGTTGCAGCTGCTCAGGCTCAGCCACTGGCAGCCCAATCCGAACGAACAGTCACAACACCGGAACACGGGGTCCGCAGTCATAAGTGGCCATGTGGTGGGCCACAGGGCCTGACTTGAGCCCTAAATAAGTACCAGAGATTATTCACTGGCAGTGGAGTAAGTAGCAAAAAGGGCATCCAATTCAGAGAGCTGGACAGGAACACACAGTGGACAAAAATTATGTAGTGCATGGGCTGCCCAATCCTATCCTGCTCTGGAATAGGCAGGCACAGGATCGGAAGTGGCTGCTGCCCAACCTGGGGTAAGAGTAATTTCCCCTTACTCTGTGTTGCGCAGCAGCCACCCCTGTGGGGCTACTCGGATCCTCTCAAGTGAAATTGCTAGCACAAATCTGTGCAGCCCAGTGTAATGTTAGGTTGACCAAAAGGGAGGTTAGGATCCAGCCTAAGTTGCCCATGGCAGTCCATCCATCTCCCCCTCCCGGCCCAGGTCCAACCATCTGCCCATCCTCCTCCCATCCCAATATTCCCCTGTTCTGCCCTCCCACACTCTCTCCAACTCCCTGCATTGGCTGCCCTCAACACAAACTCATCCCAGCCCAGCTGGGATCTGGAGTAGAGAGGCCAGCATGCAGCCTTGCTCTGGCCGCCCTGATGCCAAAGCAGTTGCAAACATACTTTACAGCACATTCATGGCACTCTTGGGCCACCATAAGGAACTTACAGCGCAATCTTACAGTGTGCGCAGTGCCAGCACAACGGGGTTGAGCCGGCGCTGCGCGCTTAGCACTTAGCCGATTGGCTGCCCCGTGTCGGTGCTAAGGCCACCGGGCCTTGAAGTGCCCGCGCAGCACCTCCCTTGTGTCAGCCAAAGCTGGCCACCAGCACACCCCGGGGATTGATGGGAGGAGGGTGGAATGTGGGTGGGACATGGGCGGGCCTCGGATTCGGCCATAAGGCCGAATCCGAGGCCCATTGGAGAGGCCACGCGGCCCCAATTTGGGCCACACAGTCTCCTTGGATCTGCGCCCGCTCTTTAGTGGGCGCAAATTCAAGGAGTGCATAGGGGAGGCTGGAGCCTCCCCATGGCAAGGGAATGTTTATTCCCTTACTGTAGGGGAGGGAGCCTCCCCAACCCAGTGTTAGATATGGTGCTGGCTGGCCGGCCTTGCCATTCTGGTGCTGGGTAGGATTGTGCCCTTAATGCCAGCCAATCCTCCATTAGGATTGCAGTCTGAGAGCGCAATCCTAACCTGGAGTTAAGGCGGCATAGTTTGTT
>JAJKFI010024680.1:0-13578 GCA_029204185.1 Lerista edwardsae | reverse complement strand
TTGATTGATTGATTGATTGATTGATTGATTGATTGATTGATTGATTGATTGATTGATTGATTGGCTGCACAAGGCCACGGTCTTCAAAGTTCTACTCGGACTAACCCTACTCGCTTGTGTGGGCAGGGCACAGGTGGGGGGGAGGACCTGGCGGCGGTGGACAAAACCAGGAAGTAAGCTCTGACCTTGCAGCAGAGCTATTTGTACCATCAGGGAGGTCCATGAAGGTGGCAGTGGGCCTCCCCAACCCTTCTGCACCCCAAGGACCCCATCCAGATAGGGCACTTGCCCCTAAATGCCTGTGGCACCGCGATAGCTGCAGTGCCACTGGCAGTCATTTCTGGGGCCACTCCCCTTAAGGAGAAATGGCCCCTTTTTACTTCCTATGGTGGGTCGCGACCCACCAGTTTGAAGAGCACTGGCATAAAGCATTTCCTGGTTTTTAATAGGAGAGAGAGGCATTCTTAAATGTTCCATTTGGTAGGAGTGAGAATTGTTTCTCACTTCAGGGAAATCAGTGAAGAAACCCAGGATTTGGGATCCTAGTGCTGCACCAAAATTTCCCAAGCGCTTTCTCAGGTTTCAGGAATATTTCCATAAAAATAGCACCTGAAAATAGGTGAAAATGCCAGCCAATTTGGAGGTTACCAGTGTTACCAGGAGGGCTCTCACTTTCGTAGAACTTTCAATTTTCATGAGGCTACTTATGGAAGTAAGCCCCCACCCCCACCCCAGACCATTTTCTCTAGAATTTTCAGGGCCAGTGAAAATGACATCAAAAATAGGCACTGAATCAGCCCTAATTTAGAAATATAACTAATGGGGCACCCTTCCAACCAATAGGTAGCAGCAAAGATATGAATTCATTTTATAATTCAGGCCTTATTTTGCATGAAACTGGGGGATTAAAAACATTTACAAATAGCCTTACCAGGGCATCGTCAGTGGGCCTTCCTCCCTTTACTTGTATTGCCATCTTATCGGTTCAATTACATTACAGCAGTGGTTCCCAAAGTGGTGGGTCATGGTCCACATCCCTGGGAGGCACTGGGCTATACCCAGTGATGTCATGTAGGGGGTACACGGGGGTATGCGAGTACCCGTTCCTAGGATTATGGCTGGCCCCGCCCATTCGCCCACCCACTCGTTGACTCCGTCGGCGCTCCGCTCCGCCCCCTGCAACGTTTGAATTTCCTGCACATTTGAGTTGCCTGGCAGCAAGCAGAGCGGAGCGGAGCAGAGCGAAGCGAGGGAGACTGACAGCGGCAGCAGCGTGAGCAGATAGGCTGCTTGGGGCTCCCTCTCCCGAGGAGGCGCGGCGATTCCTGGGGGGGGGGATTTTGGACTTTGTCTCCAAAAGATTTTGGAATTGCTGAAATGAGCTGGTGGCTTTTTAAAACTTGCCTGGCCTTGCCACTGAAAAATGAGCTGCTCAGGAGTTGCTCTCGAATACTTTTGGAACTGTTGGGTCACTTTAACATGATGCCAGGCCTCCTTAACATGTTCTGGGGGTGCTGTGGAATACTGTTGCAACTGTTGGGTCAGTTTAAAATTGTCTGAGGCCTCAAAAAGGGCTTTTTTCATGTCACTTCCTGCCACAACATCACTTCCAGCTTATGACGTCACTTCCGGTGAGTGGGTCCCGACACGTGCCAATCAAAAGTGAGTACCTGTTCTTAAATCATTTAGATGACACCACTGGCTATACCCATTTAATGGATGGGGAGAGGGAAAAGGCAGCAGAGAGATCCCCAGGATCACGCTGCTCCCTTCGCCAGAGGGTTTGGTTTTTAACTTACCCGTGGCAGCAGCGGCATCTGGGAAGGGTGGGGAGCCCTTGGGGCTCCCCTGCAGGGCTCCCCAAGCCACAGAACATGTTTACAATGCTATCATGACCCACATACAGTTTCCTGATAGCAAACAGGAAGTGGGTCACAATCGTACTGGAAATGCATTTTGCGGCTTGGGAAGTCCTGCAGGGGGCTCCCCACCCTCCCCGGATGCCACCGCTTCCAGGGGTAAGTGAAAAACTAGCCCCTCTGGCCAAGGCAGCAGAGCAATACAATCCTGGGGAAGGTGCTGCTGCTGCCTTTTCCCCAGCCCCGCAGCCACTTACATGGCTCCCAACTCCCGTGTTACAACATTGCGTTACAGCATTGCCAAATGCAAAGGTTTTCAAATTGCACAGACAAAAGCTGGGATAAAGAATTGTTTTTTAGCCAGTCACGTTGTAAGTGGGGAAAAACACAGCATGTGCTCAGAGGTTTCTTTGGCTGGCACTGGCATTGCTGTAAGTGGGTGGCTGTATTTCTGAATTTCAGCTTGGAGATTACACAACCTGGGCCATTTCATATGAATTTTCTCATCCAAGGCTGTGATTATCTGTCCTCACCCCCAAAGCCCTACATTCCTGAAAAGTCTGGGAATAGATGATGGTATCATTTTAATTTAAAGACTAGGACAGAATGATGAACGAAATGAATTGTGTGAACAGTTTTATTTAGAATAGTTTTATCTATAACGTGATAAAATAGTTGCATAGGCAGGACAGTAGAAAGCAAATTGGGAGAAGTAAGCAAGCCTCACAGACTAATCCAATGCATGTCTACTCAGCAGTAAATATCATTATAGTCAGTGGTACTTACTCCCAAGTAGGTGTGGATAGGATTGCAGCCAAAGTTGTGTGGAAGAACAGGAACATACCTAATTTCAGAATTTTACCTTGTACAAAGAGAAAGGAAACAAAATGTTTGTGAATGACATTCTAGGGCAGTGATGGCGAACCTATGACATGTGTGTCAAAGCTGACACACCACAACATTTGGGGCGACACACTAGCACTCACCAATGCCTGACAAAAACTGAGTTTGTTTTACTCATTTTTCATTTTTGTAATTATTTGGTGCTTCTGTATATAATACATAACACCATACATGATTAGACTGTATTTTTGTTTAAATAAATGAATATAAAGAATTGTTTCTCTTTTGTTGGGGGGGTGGGGGGGTTTGACACACCAGCAGAGTCAAGTAAAGCATTTTCCTAAGTTTTGACACACTGAGCCCGAAAGGTTCACCATCCCTGTTCTAGGGTTACATTATTATTCCTGCTGGAGAATTTAATCAATCAGTCAATCACTAGTATTTATATACCGCTTTTCAACATAAGGTTCACAAAGCGGTTTACAGGAAATAATAACATTAAAGTTAAATGGCTCCCTGTCCCAAAAGGGCTCACAATCTAAAGGAATGGAGAACACCACCAGCCACAGCCACAAGAAAGACACTGTGCTGGGGTGAAGAGGGACAATTGCTCTCCCCCTGCTAAATATAAGAGGACACCACTTGAAAAAGTGCCTCTTGCCCAGTTAGCAGGGGTTAATTTAACCTGATCCACATTAAACAAAAGCAGTTGACGGATTATGTAAAGGGGGTATGCGCTTTCAGGGGGAGTAGGCACCTTGACTATGATATTATTTTGAAGATTATAAACTGGCTTGAAGCATTGTCTTTAGCAGCCTGATTTTGTACTTACTTCTAGACTCAGTCATTTTTTTTCCTTTTTGATCTCAAGTCTTCCATTCAAAAGTACCACTATACAGTATCCTCCCACTCCATGGATACTAAAATCCATGGATATTCAAACCTGTGGATATGAGCCATCCCCCAGACCATCTGGAGCACAGCTCCAGGAGGCTATTCTAATGCCCACAGAGGCCATGTGTGATCACCCACAGCCACTAGGCCTCAGAATGACTGTTTCGACAAAAAAAAAAGTCACTTCTGGTTTTTGGCAAAAACTAGACTTTTTATGCCAGTGCATGGCCATCCTCGGGGCCACAGAGCCAAGCGCAGCTGCTTGTGTCAGTCCTGTGCCACTAGCGCTGGCTTGAACATGCTTTACGGGGGAGGGTTAAGATGGCAGTGTTGATCTAGCTTTTGGCATTTGCTTCCATTTAAATTTGTCCTCTGATGCCACTTTGTAATTTAGGTGGATTTTGAATTGTCCTATTTTTGTCTCCCATTTAGTATTAAGAAGTATGGGAAGGAAGAATATTATATGCTAGACTAGGGTGGAGATGGTTGAAGCAAAGCAACCCTAAACATAAAAATCAAAAGAACTGACACATGGAAAAGGGGTACCAAAAAACAGCTGCGTTGAATTTTGAAGGGGAAAAAAAGCTATCTATTAGATATTTCTATAATTATATGACAATCCCTTGTGGTATTAACGGTTACAATTTGTGTCCATATTAACATAACTCTTTCTACATTTATAGACAAACAAGTGATAACATGCTGAGCCAAAACCAGCCATTTGGTAACATTTAAAAGGGGCCGGCGTGCTGAGAAAACCAGAGCTACTTGAAACTTTGCGAGCCTGAGCGCCTCAGCCGGGCAAGTCTGAGCAGAACACAGGCCTGTATCCAGGCACACTTCATTGCTGGGTGGAAGAGGAGGATCTAATTTAGTAGAAGCCAGACTGACTGAAAGCAAGAACAGTGCAGGCAATCTTGTCAGCTAGTGTGTTACAAGGGCCAGGATATCAACACAAGATCTCTGGACAGTGGGCATATGACCTCAACCGTGGACGCAGGAAACGGAGGAGGGCATTTTGTTTTTGTCTTTACTTTGTGTCTCTGAATGCCAACATATGACACTTCTACTAGTCAAGTTAGAATGACAGTTGCCTGGGAAACACGACTATTGATTCAGAGCAGTCCCATTGTACCCAGAGGCGTTTCTACAGGGAGGGCAAAGCTCTAAGTTTTGCAAGAAGCCTTACCTTGCAGTGGAAACCACTCCTCTCCTGCACTGTTCTAGCCAATCCTCCCAGGGAAAAGCAACATCTTGGCGTTGCTTACTGGCTACAGCAGCAAGGGAGAGGAGGGATTTACATGACAGGGTAAGGCTTCTTGCAACACTTGGAGCTTTGCCCTCCCTGTAGAAATGCCACTGATTGTACCATGCTGCCCCTCAAGACTGCTTCTCACTTCTGCATGCAGAGCGTGGCTCAACCCCTTTGGAAAGTGGTTCTAGACTTTGTCATCCCAGCCAGATGTCTCAGGAAGAGTTGGATTCAGGCTTAAGTCTCCTACTTGCTGTAGACCTCTTGGCCAAAACACAAAGAATCATTTACAGAAGGTGGAGGAGAAGTTCACTTTTAATTATTTGTTCCTCAAGAACAGGATGGCTGTTTATCATGTGTTGATAACAGTGGTATAGCTAGGAGAAAACAAAGCTCAAATCACGTTCTTAAAATATACTGATGGGGGGGGGGGCACTGTAATACCTTTAAATGACATGGACACAGCCAGAAGGATTGGAACTGATCCTGACATTTTTCAGAGTCATAGCAAAGGGCAGAGCTGTAGCTCCGTGGTAGAGTACAATCCTTACCTGCAGAAGGTTCCAGATTCAGTTTCTGCCTGGCATGTTCAGCAACATCAGGGAGCAGGAACTGCATTTGTCTGAATCCTGCTAGCAAGCCTTCCAACATGGGTGTTGGCTTTTTCAGGCAGAACTGATCACTGGCTTTAATATAAAATTATGATATTTTACCTATAGAATAATAAATGGTCTGGATCCAGGCCATCTAAATAACTGCTTTTTCCCCTCACTAACCTGCCTATATACCAGCAATTTTCAACAGATTTTCAACACATTGGTGTGCCACAAAAATTCTGTAGATTTGTCATGGGAGTTTGGCGCACAGCAGCTGAAAATTGCTGAAAAACTTTCCCAGGTTCTGCGGCTCTGTTTCTAGGGCAACTGCCTGTATTGCCTAGCCCTCTTCCTCTGCCAGTGAAGCACAGAGCTGATGGAGGAGGAAAGACACACAATTTGTTTCTACAGACAGTTGACTTAGAAACAGAGCTGCAGAACCCAGAAGAGTCTCCAGAAAGCTGGAAGTGACATTACAAGAGGCAAAAAAAAGCCTGTAGAGACCATCCTAGAGCAGTGGTTCCCAATCTCTCCAGCAGAATTTGGGTTACTGTAGGGGAGGGGGTGGTGCTGGCCTTCCTGCAGTTGCACTGGTGCTGGGAAAAATGGGGCTATTTACACACTTAGAGAGGGCTTCCTTGGTCCTCTGGACTGTGGGATAAACCCTCACCCCCTCTTCAAACCTCCCCACGCCTTAGAATACATGAAAAATGTATTCGTGACCCACTTCTGGTTTTTGTTGCGAAACCAGAAGTAGGTCATGATAACATTTTTCAACAATTCAAAGGTGCTGGGAGGCTTGCAAGGGGGATCGCAGGCTTTCTCTATCCTCTAGAAGGCCAAGGCGACACTCAGTAATGGGCAAATCACCCTGTTTTTCCCAGCACCAGTGCTGCTGTCAAGGTCGCCCCACCCCTGAAGTGAGCAGGGCCAGAAGTTCCCTGGCTGGGGCGTTGCAATGCCCCAGTTGTGATACCTCTGCCATAAAGGCCGGGTGCTGTGAAAAGAAAAACGTTGAAAATAGCGGTCATGTACCATGACCGTAAAAGGTGTTCTTGTTTCAGGTGTTCCCACCACCTGAGGTTAGATGGGTGGCATCCGGAGCTGAGACCTTTTCAGTGGGATGTACCTAGGGCCCAATCCTGTGGGCCATAATGCCAGCGATATATGCATATCACTGGCTCTGAGTGTCATAAACATGTCATAAGCACATTTATGGCACCCGGAGAGTAGGTACCACTGCACTGGTGCTGCGCCAGTTGGTGCTGGACCCTAGTATGGGTATGGACAGCACTCTAGCAGCATTGACCAGTGGGAAGACCAGTCAGGGTGTGGTGGGGGCAGGCAGAACTGGCTGGGGGAGGATCAGGCCCAGCTGGGAGGTGGGGTGGTTTCCTCAACTCCCGTACAAGGCCAGACAGCCCAACACAAGGCTGCTCAAGTCTCTGCCAGCAAAATAGCTGGCAGAGACTTGAGGTGTCCCATTGCAGGGCCCACGGCTTTTCTGGGGGGAAGTGGATGGACATCCCCTTCCTCTGAGGCGACCCTGGTGACGCTGCAGATCCTGTAGAATGCAACAGTAGTCTCCTACAGAACACAGTCAATTCAAGATTGGACTGCTAGACTCTAGAACAGGGGTTTGCAACCTTTATTTGGGACACTATCCCCTTAAGGACCTGACTGATAACCTATAAGTGCCATTAGTACAGCGCTTCCAGGTTTTGCTGCCACTGTCTCCAAATGCATGTAAGTTTTTTTTATTTTAAAAACCCCAATTTTTTACTTATATGCATTTGGTGAGGGTAGCTGCTAAACCCATAAGTGTTATTCTAACGCAACCCTCTTTATGGAGGTAGTGTCCCAAATGAAGGTTGAGAAACACTGCTCAGGAATTTCCTTCTTTGATTAGCACTTGGTGACCATCGCTTCTTTCTTGTCAACAGCTCTACTTAGGGAGGCTTTTTATTTTTATTTGTTGGGTAAGAGGAGTTGTTGCTGTTTTGTGTTTTTTTTAAAAAACATATGGTTGAATCCAAAGAAAGTTACCCATAATTAGGTACCATTGAAATCAGTGTAGTTAAATTAAACCCATTAATTTCAATCAGAGTTAGTCACAATCAACTTTCTTTAGATACAACCCATTGTATATATTACTTTGGTGTTTTATGTGATTTTTAAACTGTTTGTTGTAATTGAATGTGAGCTGTATTGACTTGTGAAAGTAGAAAGAATACAATTGTTTCTATTTTGGTCTGGAGCAATTTTATCAAAATTAGTATCTGAGGCTACAATTCTATACACATTTTCCTGGAACACAATGGGACATACTTCTGAGTAGACATGTATAGGCTTACACTGTTAATTATATATCCATATCTGAACAAATATTTAAAAAATCAAATTTAGATAACTGATAGAATAGAAGTCACATTTTCTTATAATGCTATATAATTTTTTGAATAAAAAAACCTGGACTGTTGTGAAATGTTCTCAGAAATAAAACACATTGATTATTCCCATAATTTGTACCAAATGTGGCCCCACATTCAACAAACAGCTATGTTTGTGTACATGTGGAGCCTTGTATAAATAACATGCATAAAAGGACCAATTTTACTAGCGGGGAAAGATTAATGTGGCCTCTTTTATTCACTGTACACATCTACCTATAATGAGCCCGCTTACATGAATACAAAACCATGAAAAGCCATTAAAAATGTCAAGATTATGTTAATTCAGTACCAAAAGCCATCCTTCGCTTTAAGTTATAGCTCAGAAATTACATTGCTCATTCATGAATTTTATATTTAAGTGGCTGTTTCCAAAAATGTCACAGTAGGTGGGGAGGCTGGGGAGGTGTGTGTGTGTGTGTGGGGGGGGGTTCGTTTTATTTGGCCAGTGCTTTGTAGCTGTTCCTGTGTTCATTTGGTTTGGCTGAGACTGTAAAATGCTACAGACTCAAATAACTCCTCCTATGTTGACATGTGCCTGTAACGAGAATAAGCACAGAGCATAAACTAAGGGCACAATCCTAACCTGGAGTTAGGCCGGCACAGTTAGACTAGCAAAGTGTGGCAAGCACAAAGGACATCGTAAAGTATATTTGGACCACTCTCAGAGTCAGAGAGGCCAACACACACAGATGTGCGCCATCCCCCATGACTCCGAGAGTGGTCCAAACGCACTTTACAGAGGCCCTTGTGCCAGCCAAACTTTGCTGGCCTAACTATGCCAGCCTAACTCCAGGTTAGGATTGCACCCTAAATCTGCATGTGCAAGCAGGGCAAGGTAGAAGCCAAGTGGCTGAGGTCTGCGATGGTGAACACTGAAACTGCTCTATTTCAGGCAACTGAAATGTGTACCACATTTTTGATTCAGTCCCGTGAACAAAATTCCTTGCAAGAAGAAAAGTAGCAGAATGAGGTGAAGGCTGGAATATTACCTTTTCTATGATGTTCTGCTTTATTCATTTGCTGGACATCTCGAACAGGGGAGGGAGTGGACCCCAGAGACACTGGCATGCACCAGAATCCTACCTCTGTTCCCTCTCCTCTTCGCTCTCCCTTACTTTCTTAATGTGCCAGCAAAATGATTGGCGCAGATCCGAGGAGCCCTGCAAAGCTTCCCCCCCCCGATGCAGCATGTGCTCCATGCTTCAATGTGGCGGTGTTTTAATTTTGATTGGGCTGTCAATTGAGTAACCATAGCCACCTCTCCCACACTGAGGGCGCAATCCTAACCTGGAGTTAGGCTGGCACAGGCAGGCTAGCAAAGTTTGGCTGGCACAAGTTTACAAACATGTAAAGCATGTTTGGATGACTCTCGGAGTCAGAGAGGCCAGCACACAGATGTGTGGCATCCTCCCTGACTCTGAGTGGTCCAAACGTGCTTTACGGTGGCCCTGGTACCAGCCAAACTGTGCTGGCTTAACAATGCTGGCCTAACTCCAGGTTAGGCTTATGCCCTGGGTGTAGGGAATGGCAGTTTGACTCAAACGGTATAATTTTTGCTCTAAGTAGGCTCAAACATTTTTTTCATTTATTTTGCTATGTAAACCACTTTATGAACATATTGCTGAAAGAGAGCATAGACATATTTTTACTAATAATTTAATAATAAAGTCAGCACTTACCCTTTAATGTGGAAGTTTGGGCCATCTGATTGAGAGTGGATTGACAGAACCACTTTCCCATGCAAATGTCTTGCTGGCATTTTGAAGAGGTTTGTCCTGAGGCAGGGCACGTCACCTTTTGTGGCTTGAAAATATCAGAGCTGGAGTGGGTGGTTTTTTGTTTTTTTTAACAAATCGCTGACTGTCTTGTTGCTGCACTGGTAAACCAGGTAGAAAAATAAATAAATGTCCCATGTCATTGGTATCTCCGTGTTTTTGCAACTCAGTATCTGTATGCAGTGGGCTTTTTGGGCTCTGTGGTGAAGGACCTTAGCCCCCATTTCTGCCTCCAGGCATTTTGAACCATTTGCATAGCAAAAATGCATGATCAGAAGAACTCTTACAAGATTTGCTTTCCTATTTAACATAGTCAGCAATTTCCAACCACAAAAATTTTGTGTACCACGAAAGGTCCTAGCACAGCTTACTCAAAACGGAACTGAGTCAGTGACATCTATGACTCGAGTTAACACGAGTCATGAAAAACCAGCTTTTCCATGACTTTGTGTCGTTGGGATGACTTGAATGTCAATCCCTGCCCTCTTCCTCCACCAGCAGGGAGAGACAGATAATTTGTTGCAACAGACTGTTGCCCTACAAACAGAGCTGCAGAACCTGGAAAAGTTTCCTAGAAGCCAGAAATGACATTGCAAGAGGCAAAGTCCATAGAGAAGACATAGAGGTCAGTGTGCCGTGATAAGGAAAACACTGAAAATGCTGCCATAGCTGGCAAACATTGACATACGCTTCCAAGCATTGAAAATGAAAATGATCTGCTGGCAGAGGAAGAGGAACTGACAATCTGTTACAATAGACAGTTGCCATAGAAACAGAGTTGCAGAACCTGGACACTTGTTCAGCAATTTTCAGCTGCTGTGCCTCAAACTCTCACAGCACATCAGTTGCACATTGCTTCCTTAAAGTATAAGCAACCCATTTAATGGAGAAAGTTTGACTTGCCTGTCCCTAGCAGCAATGTCATCTGTTGGGTGAACATCTATTCAACTGTATGGTGTGGACTGCAGCAGCCATTGCGACCTCCTCCCAGCCGTTGAGGGTCGGGACTGGAATTGACATCCCCCTTCATGGCTGCACAGTTGATAGGGGTGTCTGTTCTGCCAAGTTCCCTGCTGGACCTGCCCAAGGGCCCCAATGCCCACACTAGGCTAACTAGTTTTCCCTCCAGAGCAGCCTCAGAGATAGGCAAGAGGGAGGGGGGGTCAGTCACCCACTGGGCCTCCTCTCTTCCAGCAGCTTTGCTTGGGATCACCGGCTGGTCAGCCTCCTCCAGACTGCCCTCATCACTGGCTTAGCTCACGATACCCTAACACCAACAGCAGCCATACAACTCTTCCCCACAGTTATTCCCCACAATGAGTTTACTTTAGCCAGTCTTTCAGCCAGTTCATCAGTCCGTCTGACAGTCCTTCAGGCAGGCAGTCCACCCAGCACTCCATCCATCCAGCAATCTGTCCATCCAGCACTTGCCTGGTCCTTCTCCTCCAGCACCTAACTGGTGCTAATCACTCTTCCTTTAATAATCCAAACAGCACCTACCTGGTGCCCTCCTCCAGCACCTACCCAGGCCCTCTCCTACAGCTCCTGCCTCCAACTTTATACTGAGGCCAGCCAATCAGTGGGCAGGCTTTAATTCATCAGCCACACCCATTTGTGCCTGTGCTAACCTCCCTTCATATCCAGGGGCCTCATCAGCCTGCAGCTGTGCTCCTGAGGCTTGCAAAGACCTTGGGGGTTAACCCTGTAATCCCTGGCTAATCTGGGACAAGGGGCCGTTGCTGATACCATTCCCTATCTCCTCGGGGTATCTCCTGCCTTTTCCAATACAGTGTCCAAGCAAGATGCAGAAGTGGATGAAGAAGAGGGCCAGGAGGAAACAACCAAAAGTCCCTGCAGCTGCTTTCTCTCTGGGTTGTTCTCTGTCTCGAGTCCCAATGTTGCAAGTTGTAGTTGCATGTTCTGGAGAATAAGGGGAGTTGAGAACAGGGCTGGTGTTTATGTTAGCAAAAAAAAAATATGATATGTAAACATATGTGAATTTTGTTGAAAATCAGTATATAGATATGTTAAATAATATGTTAAGCTAGGGCAGCACATTAAGCCCTGTTATAGCCATTTCCATTATACAAGGAGGAGGAGGAGGAGGAGGAGGAACTCCTTCTCCTGTCCTTTCCAGTGATTGCACACAGCTTAATAAATGAAGTTACATCTCATATTTGCAACACCTTTATTGAGAAACATCTTCTTTATTGGAATCTTCATGAAAAATATAAATGCACCCAGGAGAGTCTATTTTAGGGCACAGCAGTGCTATGTCTTAAATTAAACACATAATACCTGGCCTTCATTTCACTCTTGGAGAAGATCCAGTTGTTGGGGGTTTTTTAAGCCAATGTTGGTAAATAAGATTCAGTTCTTAGTTTAACTGCTGAAGTGCAAACTTGTGGGGTAGACCAAAAATCCACAAGCACAGCATGCAGATACTGTAGATACTGAGGCAAAGATGGATTCTGCAATAGTGGAGCTTTTGTTCTCTCCTTTTTGGAACAAACTCACTCCCTACAGTCAAACATGTCGTGTCCCATGCTGCCAGAAACAACACTAAAGTAGCAAAGACACACAGCGCACCTCAGAACATTCTGATAAGGAAGCACAGAGTTGAGGTGTGTTGCAGCTGCTCAGGCTCAGCCACTGGCAGCCCAATCCGAACGAACAGTCACAACACCGGAACACGGGGTCCGCAGTCATAAGTGGCCATGTGGTGGGCCACAGGGCCTGACTTGAGCCCTAAATAAGTACCAGAGATTATTCACTGGCAGTGGAGTAAGTAGCAAAAAGGGCATCCAATTCAGAGAGCTGGACAGGAACACACAGTGGACAAAAATTATGTAGTGCATGGGCTGCCCAATCCTATCCTGCTCTGGAATAGGCAGGCACAGGATCGGAAGTGGCTGCTGCCCAACCTGGGGTAAGAGTAATTTCCCCTTACTCTGTGTTGCGCAGCAGCCACCCCTGTGGGGCTACTCGGATCCTCTCAAGTGAAATTGCTAGCACAAATCTGTGCAGCCCAGTGTAATGTTAGGTTGACCAAAAGGGAGGTTAGGATCCAGCCTAAGTTGCCCATGGCAGTCCATCCATCTCCCCCTCCCGGCCCAGGTCCAACCATCTGCCCATCCTCCTCCCATCCCAATATTCCCCTGTTCTGCCCTCCCACACTCTCTCCAACTCCCTGCATTGGCTGCCCTCAACACAAACTCATCCCAGCCCAGCTGGGATCTGGAGTAGAGAGGCCAGCATGCAGCCTTGCTCTGGCCGCCCTGATGCCAAAGCAGTTGCAAACATACTTTACAGCACATTCATGGCACTCTTGGGCCACCATAAGGAACTTACAGCGCAATCTTACAGTGTGCGCAGTGCCAGCACAACGGGGTTGAGCCGGCGCTGCGCGCTTAGCACTTAGCCGATTGGCTGCCCCGTGTCGGTGCTAAGGCCACCGGGCCTTGAAGTGCCCGCGCAGCACCTCCCTTGTGTCAGCCAAAGCTGGCCACCAGCACACCCCGGGGATTGATGGGAGGAGGGTGGAATGTGGGTGGGACATGGGCGGGCCTCGGATTCGGCCATAAGGCCGAATCCGAGGCCCATTGGAGAGGCCACGCGGCCCCAATTTGGGCCACACAGTCTCCTTGGATCTGCGCCCGCTCTTTAGTGGGCGCAAATTCAAGGAGTGCATAGGGGAGGCTGGAGCCTCCCCATGGCAAGGGAATGTTTATTCCCTTACTGTAGGGGAGGGAGCCTCCCCAACCCAGTGTTAGATATGGTGCTGGCTGGCCGGCCTTGCCATTCTGGTGCTGGGTAGGATTGTGCCCTTAATGCCAGCCAATCCTCCATTAGGATTGCAGTCTGAGAGCGCAATCCTAACCTGGAGTTAAGGCGGCATAGTTTGTT
>JAJKFI010024679.1:0-24421 GCA_029204185.1 Lerista edwardsae | reverse complement strand
CATTTTGAGCATTTGAATTGTATCACATAAATATCTTGATCTAGCCCTTACAACATTTTCATGAGGTAGGTTTGTATTATGTCCTTATTACAGATCAATCAATCAATTAATCAATAGTATTTATATACCGCTTTTCAACACAAAGTTCACAAAGCAGTTTACAGGCAAATAATAATAATAAAATTAAATGGTTACCTGTCCCAAAGGGCTCACCATCTAAAAAAAAGCAGAACCCCACCAGCAACAGTCACTAGAAAAGACACTGCGCAGGGGTGAAGGGGGACAATTGCTCTCCCCCTGCTAAACGTAAGAGAAACACCACTTGAAAAAGTGCCTCTTGCCCAGTTAGCAGGGGTTAGAAGAATGGGGGCAAGCTGGAGTTGAAACTGAAGCTGACAGACATGTGGCTTGCTGAATGCCAACTTCTGAGTAATATCAGAGGAAGGAGTCAAACGGGGAGGGGGCTGGTTTGTAGCTCACAGCCCAATCTTGAACTGCCTGACTGCCATGGGCACTGTGGTAGCCAAAAGGCTACCATTGCATCCAGCAGCAGCGAGGCAGCTACTGGAGTTTCCCTGGGAGAAGGGGACGTTTGTTCCCTTTCCCCAGGGAAAGCCCCACCACCCACAATGGGGATTCTTGGCTCACCGCCAACTATTTTGCCAGCAGTTATTCGAGCAACCCTGTGTTGGGCTGCCCAGACCTCCGCCAGGGATAAGATCCAATGGTGAAAGCTTCTGCCAAGTCCTACCCCCTCACGAGGCTGCCCCACCTAGGAACTCCCTCCCACCCTGCCAAGAATCCCTGCAACACCGGTGAGGGGTAACCTTACCTCTCATTGATGTTACATCACTGCCTCTGGGTGGCAAGGGGTTGGCAGTGCCACAGCATGAGCAGTAAGAGCTTACCGCCCATGTTGTACATGCTTTACGGTACTATGACACCAGCACGAGTGTGACGCTCATACTGTCTGCACTAGAGAGCTCTGGATTGAACTCTCAGTTTCCTAGCTACTCTGTATTATACCAGGGATCTAATATAAGAATCTAAGACTCTAATCTTGTGGCATGGAGTTCCACAGATTAATTCCATGCTGGGTAAAGACATAAGGGACCCTTACTTTGGGAAAGGCTTAACTCAGTGGTTGACCACCTACTTTTATATACATAAGGTCCCAGTTTTGGTATCTTGTTATCTCAAGATATCTCGAGTTTCAAATCCTGGAAACCTATTGCCAGTCAGATCTATATTGGGAATCCCAACTTGAGATAATGCAACATCCGATGTTCTTCATGTAAGATATGTTACATTACAGTTCTTATCAACGGGAAAGGCATAGATAGCTGGCCTAGTGCCTTGTAGGAGAGAAAGGGGCAAAATATGAACACAACATTTAAAAAAAAAAAAACACCAAGTTTTTAAAAGACAGAAATGAATGGTTTTTTAATCAGTTCTAACACAAATGTACTGGTTTCTATCTTGAGCAAAGCATAACAGATTGGCTGTACATTTATTAAAGTGGAAAGGGGAAAGCGCTGAAAGATTTTTATTATGTGAGAAAGAGAGAACAAAACCCAAGGAAACATCTGGACAATTAATCTTTTAAATTTCTTTAATGTAACATGAAGAAAATTACTCGGATACTAAGGGAGTGGTACCTGGAGGCAAATTAACCATTGCGAGCAGAGCGCTGTAAATTATCCAGTATGTAATTGGATCTCGGAAGGGATGCAACAACATTAACCAGGAGAAGACACTGAAAAATGTCTAAAGTGAGCCCACTTTAGTAATACAGGCTGCAATCCTATACACACTTTCCTGGGAATAAGCCCCATTGAACACAATGGCACTTACTTCTGAGTAGACATGCATAGGATTGTGCTGACAGTCACATATTTGACGTTTGCTTTTTGTCGTTCTGAAATAATGTTTTTGGGCCACAATTACGAATGTCCCTGGCTGCCTCTGAAGGAAGCTGGAGTGTGTGACTTGTGGGAAAGATTCTTGACGAACTGTTTGCGCCTGCCTGGTGTCTGATTACTGGGATGGGAGCATCTGGCAGGCCTGTGGCTGCTTCCTGGCACGTGTGCACACTCTATGTGGCCATCAGTCTTGCTGGGAAAAAAAAAACCCTGCACAATTGTAACAGGTGAACAAATAGATGAACACATTTGTCGGGGCTGGTAAAGCATCTGCACTGAAGTCAAAGAGTGTTTAATCGACCATTCCAAAAATGCTTTATTGATTTTGAAGGCTGACATTTGTGCAAATGCCTCTCCCTAATACTGATCCTATACTGTTGTATCCTTCTATTGCACCACTATGACATTTCTCAGCTAAGAAAGGCTAAAATGACACATGATGTGCACTGATGTCATTTTTCCCAGATAATTATTTTTAAAGGTCAGCTCCAGAGATTCCTGAATAATACTGGTTATATTGATTCTCTTCAGTGTGGCCTCTGACCTAGTTTTGAAATGCAGATGGCCTAGGATTATCTGTGCCATGAGCTCGGCAGGGGAATGCATCCCTATTGGTTCTGCTGGATCTCTCAGCAGCTTTCAGTACCAGCTAACAGGGTTTCTTCTAGACCACCTGGCAGAAATAGGTCTTGGATGTTGGAGGTCTTTGTCATTTGTCCCTTTGCCCCAGGGTAAACCCCAGCAGCCACAATGGGTCAACTAGGACCTGCACAATGATGTTGCTTGTGCAGGTCCACATTAGTCCATGCAGATGTATTCGGTCCAGGAAAGGGATTGAGATTTGGTGTGCACTGTCACCGATCCTCAACCCCCCTCTCAGGCTTGATCCGCCCACCCCTGCTCTGTCATTTTCTCATTCTGGAACCCTCCTCACATAGGAACTTGGGGGGGGGGTAGAGGTTTAAAAATATCCAAATATACAGAAAAATAGGTAGAAAATAGGGAAAAACAGGACATTCATCAAATCATCAAACACATGTCCTTTAACCTGTACCAAATCTACTACCAATCAATTTTCTACTGCAAAATTACTCTTGTATTGCAGGCAGGCCTACATCAGTGGAATGTGAGAAAGTGGTGCAGCAGTTGGTGGCTGTGGCACCATGCTTTGGTTTACAGACACTACTGTTGAACTTAACAGGTGATATTGAATCCAGATTAGTTTTCCTCTGGTCTCCCTCCCTCCCTGTTCTCAGAGTGCCAAACACACACAAATGGGCTGCAGTGGTTCCCTTGGGCATCTGCTAGAAGGCTGGAAATGCATAAAGAGAAATTATTGCTTTTTTTCACTGGCTTGAGCTTTATACATTACTGTAGCTGGAGCTTATCCTGGAAGATTTTACTGAATGTTAATGGTAAAAACGGCCAACATATTGCATAGGAATAGGCAGAACTGCCCAAATCCATTTTATTTTCTGTCACTACTCCATGGAATAGAACAGCAGTCTCCAAACTCTAGCCTGAGGGCCAGATCCGGAGACTACTGTTTCCCTTTGCCCAGTGATCGGTGCTTATGGTTCCTCCGGGGAGCATTGGGAAAGCCATGACTACAGCCCCCCAGTGTCGCCACGGCCAGCCGCTTCCTGGTTCTGTTGCCCTAGCAGACTGTGCACATGGTGTTCTGGGCAGGCATGTCTGGCCAAAAGCGCCCATCACACCTGGAGCCTTTTTGCCTTTGCAGCAGTCTCTAGTTTGAATAGAATGAAATCAATCTGGAGTGTATTACAGAAGCCAGCATCTTTCTTTTTAGTCATTCCCAATCTGTGCAAAGAGGTGAATCTCTAAGCATAGGAACTTGCATCCCCCAAGTTGCGCACTGATGTATTGATCACTTGCTGTGGCACAGACATGTCCCAGCACTTTCATCACCCTAGTCTAGAAGGTCTGTGATGCTGTAGGATAGGATGGAAGTGGCAGTAATGGTAAAAAAAAGAGTTCTTCATCAGGGCTCCTCATAGGCAGGCTTCTATGCCTTATTTCCTGAGCCACTTTGCTGCCACAAACCTGGCAGATCAAACTGGTACCACCAAGGCAAGACTCCAGGTGCAATTCTAAACTGGAGTTAGGCCGGCACACTTAGGCGAGCAACGTTTGGCTGTTTGGACCACTCTCTGAGTCAGAGAGGCCAGCACACAGACGTGCCCCATCCTCCCTGACTCCGAGAGTGGTCCAAATGTGCTTTACGGTGGCCCTTGTGCCGGCCAAACTTTGCTGGCCTAACTCCAGGTTAGGACTGCACCCTCAGTAATTTGATCTGAGGACCAATTTGGCTCCATCAAGCCTGATAAAATTTCAGTGCCAAAACTTGGTCTTCCATCTGAATAACTGTCCCACCAGCGAAGGCACTGTTTGGCTAAGCTTCCTTTGGGACCTGACATTCTGTTTTTCAGCCCAATCTTATTCATTCTGCCCCCTGTTGATGCAGTGGCACAAAAATTGTGACTGCTGCATCCTATGGCGGCAGGGCTATTACAGAGGTCTCCTCCAGATAAGGGAACAATCATTCCCTTACCTGGAGGTAAGCCTCTGCAATGCATCGCAACTCCCTGTTGATCCATGCTGCATGATTAGGTTCAGGAAGGGGGTTAGGAATTTTGGCAATGCCTGTGGCACCGATCCCACTCCTCTCCTGAACCAGACCTGCCATCCCCCATTCTGCCCTCCTACCACCCCTCCTGCTTCTGCCGATAACTTACCTGAGTCGTTTGGTGGCGGGAGTCACGTCATGGGCATTAGGAATTGAGTATGATAAAATCACACCTGATTCATCTCTGCCGTCAGGTAGCCCATCCTCACTGAAGGCTGATTGGAAGGAGGAGAGGCCAGAGTAACCAATCATGCAGAGACTCAGCGGGCAACCTCCTCTGCGAGAGGCCATTTTCAAAGGTGCTCAAAGGGACCTTTAATTCTTTAAGACATGTGTTGCACAGTACCAGTTCTCTCCTACTGCCCCCAGCTTGAGAATTAGTCCGCTAAAGATAAGATGATTTGTGAGAACTTGGCTGTAATGTCAACTCAGTGTAGGACAATGTTTTAATTTGTTGTTGTTATAACCTTCTGTCCTTGAGCATGAGCTGTACAGGAACCTTTGTCAATAGAAGACTAGCATAAGTTACATTTTTATGGTATGTGTATTGTCCTGGTCTTTATTTTTCCACATGGGTGTCTGTTGAGATCAAATGTCAGTCGCAGGATGGGCAAGCAACACACATAGCACAGAGATTACCTAAATACACGGCTGAGCACTCTAAGATTGGTATCTTAGCCAGGGCTCATTTAGGCAAACCTCTGTTTTTTCTACTGAAGTCATAACAGCGAAAGACTTCCTGTTAATTAAGTTTATAATTAACCTTTCCAGTGATAGTCTATTGGGCAGGCAAATTGGGCCCAATGTTAAGCCGGCTTCCTGCCTTTCTCGTTTATTCTCATCTGTTAGTGCTATATTTAGAGTTGACTGTTAGTGGAGGAAAGTACCGGGTTGGTGTTTCCCAGACTGGTTTTTCGAAAAACACGTTTCCAGCTAAATCGTCTTCAGAGAGAAGTCTCGTATTCCTTTCGTCATTCATGATCTCAGCTTCTTCTTTCTGAAGGAAGTTTAACAGCAAATATTACTCCCATGGAAGATTCTCAGTGGAATATAGGCAAAAAAATAGTATCTGCCAAAAGAAGCCCACAGAGTCGACAGCCTCTGTGTATTGAAGAGAAGCTATTGAAGAGCTCAGTGAGACTGGTTAAACTTCGCAGAGTGTTTTGCAAATCTCTGACTTCTTCCTTATCTCAGCCAAATGCCTTTATGAAAAATTCGGTCTTTAACTGTCACCTATCTTATCTCTAAAGTTGAGAGCAGCTAGTGCATGGCTTATGCAGATGAGATTTTCTATCAGGCAGGTTCATAATACCTCCTCTATTCTGTCTTGTAACTTACAAACTACAAGTAGCCTTTTCATCATCATGCCCACCAACATATTTTTCTCCTCCTGCTTTCCCCACCCTCAAACAGCCAGCTGAAGGAAGAGTTAAAATGAATCCAGAAGCTTATACACTTCTTCAATATTTTAGTTGGTTCTAAAAAAAAAGATAATATGGTTGCTTGTTTGATAGCCTCTTTTTGCAAGAAACCAGGGTGTTGTTGTTTTTTTACTAATATAGAGCATGATTCAAGGAGATAACAATATATTACATTATTCCTTTGAATTATGTATTCCAAGGAATGCAATAAAATCCTATATGGCTTCTCAGAATTCAGACCCATTGAATTTAATAGAGCTTATGGCCCAGTCCTAGGGACACATTATGCTGGCAGAACATGCTTTGTAGCTGTCGCAAGCACAACTGCTGGAGCAAGCGGACTGGCCATCACCGCAAGTGGTGAGCGACTGGATCTGTGTGAAGACAAACCCAGGACACCCACCAGTGCAGGGGGGAGGGTTGGAGGGAGATTTATTTTTATTTTAATTTATTTATTTTAAAGATTTTTACCCCGCCTTTCTGCCTAAAAAGGCATTCAAGGCGGCAATACAAAAACAATTAAAAAACAGAATAAAAACATCATAATTTAAAAACAGTGATTAAAAACAATATAAAAATACAATTTTTGGGACAAGATAGAGGGCAGATTGGGAGGGGGGGTGTTCAGTGGCAACAGACTGACAAATCCTAATGCCTTTCTTGGGCCTGATGCTGCTTCACAGGTCAACATGGACTTGTGCCAGTGATATCGCTGGCTCAGGTCTGAATTGACCCAGTGGCTGGGGTTTATCCCAGGGCAAGAGAACAAATGTTCCCTTATCTTGTAGAAGCCTCAATATGCCCCCTCCCAACCACCTTGCAGTATACAGCAGATTCCATATTGGTGTTGCTCCATCACCAAGTGGGGAGTTTTATTGGGATTGGACTTCCCGTCTCAGGATTGCAGGCTTAGGGTCATATCCTATCCAATTTTCCAGCACCGATGCAGCCATGCCAACATCCTGCAGTGGAAGGGAAGTCTCGGGGGCCTCCTCAAGAGGAAGGAATGTTTGTTCCCTTACCTTGGGGTTGCATTGTGGCTGCATTGGCGCTGGAATAGATAGGATTGGGCCCTTAATACATTATTTCTCTTTCCCACTAGATCCTGGGGAAATTTTCAGCAACATCCTATGCTTTTCTACTCTGAAATTAAAATTAGTTCTGTTGTCTACAATGGGGCTTTCAGGAAAGTGTGCATAGGACTGCAGCTTTTACCTCCTTTATAATTTCAATTTTTTACCATTTCACAATATTTAGAGTTTTTATTAGCCATTGATAGATGGCATAACTTCTATCTTCAAGTATTCCTCCTGTGCATTTTTAGCAAGCAGCTCTTTGATAACAAATCCTTCTATATTAAGATAAAGGTATAATCCATCAAATTCAACAAGGTTATTACTACAGAATCATTAGGTAAATAATTGTTGAGGAGTCTTTTCTATGATTCTACCACAAGTGAAAAAGATCCTTCCAACTAGCAAATGTCACAGAATAGGCCAAACCGTAGTGGATCTGTAAAGTCAAAAAACAACAATAACAAGAAAACAATATTATTCAGAAATCAAAACTGCTTAAACTCTCAGTTTAAAGTTACTTGCCTCCAAGTTACTTGTTTTAACACTTCACCACCACAAGAATAACTGTTGCAATCAAATTTATAGTTACTGCCTTCAAACGTATTCTGTTTTTAAACTCTTCCGCATTTTAAGAAAATCACAGTAATAATGTGGATTCTAAATTGCACTTGGTTAACATAATTTAATCTGCAATTTCACACAGGCAAAGTAAACATTTGTTACAGGAGTTCAAACTTTCCCATGGGAATGTTACATTAGCTCTTTTTGAGCTGTGGGGGTAGGAAAGACATGACAAAACACAGGCTTGAGAAATAACATGGAATATTGTTTGTAGAAGATTTACAATACAATACTGATGATTTGACACCAGACCAGAGTTGTTATATAGTGAAGAAATTAGATGATCTTTCTTCTTTTTAAATGATGGCGTTTTAATTTTGTTCACTATAAATCTAAATGGCACAGAACCCAGGAATGGTTAATGCATCTGCTTTCATTTTTTTCTCCTTTTTAATACTTTTTCATCTGCAGTTAAAATCTGATAAAAAAAGATAAAATATGTAGTATTTATGGGCAAGCCCTTTATACAGAATTGTCTTTGTTATTGCCAAAGTTACACTGAAAAGTATCTTTGCAAATACAGTATTCAGTATTTGCCAAATTTCCTAGTTTTGCTATTCAGAGTTTGCATGTGAAATTTTATGTCAACATTTAATGTTAAGGTGATTTATATTACATTTGTATTAAATATAACATTTACCATATTTTTATCAAATGTTGAATATAACATTTCTAATTCTCAAAATAATAGAGACAAGGAGTTGAATGAAAATTTTTGTACAAAAGCACAAGAGTTGAAACTATTTCTTGTGGATAAAAATCACAATTCACAGTTGAGCTGCTACCAGAAGTCCTTAACTACAGTGAATGTTAAAAATCCAGGTTACCAAATGGTCTTTTGATCTGCTTGAGGGACCAAAATGCAAACAGTGTTAATCCCACTTCTGTGGGGGATCAATCAGAGAATTTGAGTTTGCATTCAGTGACACTGAAGTTCCGTAAGGACATTTTTTTGTCCCTTTTAAATTCACCTGCACATAAATCATGCCTAGAATACCTCTGTGAACTGCTTTCTATGCTCAGGATTTCATCTAACAAATATGAAATAAGAGACAAACATGAAACTTCATGCAGCAGGGCAGGTACAAATAGATCTAGCTGCATATAATTAAGGGCAAACTTACAAATATATGCAAGTAAGCATAATTCCAACTATGCACCCTTACTGTCATGTGTAGCCATATCTAAATTTAAACAAAAAGACTTTGCACTCACCAGATTAGATCATCCATCTGCTTTTAACTGAATTCTGATACCTGGCCTTACGTCTTTCCACATCAACTTTGGAAGAAGTTCCAGAATTTATAATTCAAAAAGGGAATCATCTCAGCTGCTACCTGTCCAGACCGGCAAAGCCCTGTAACATTTGGCATTTGCAAGCTACACTTCTAATTAAAAGAGCCTCTTGTCTCTGAAGTTAATTGGTGAAGATAATGCATTACAGAGTGAATCCTTTAAAGGCTTTGTAGATCAATTCTTTCAGGACTTGCCTCTAAGAGGTTAATAATGCATAATGGAAATTAGGAGGTGTGCATTCATTTTGTCACAGGTGAAACATTCAGATGATTGGTTTCAGTTATTACTAATACTGGTTTCAGTTATTACTAGCACAGTGCTATCCTAACTGGGGCTGGAATAAGCAGGCTAACTGACCTGCATTTCATCCAGCCCCGGTTAGGAGGCAGCTGTGGCACAATTTGGAGTAAGGGGACTTGTGTCCCCCGACCCCATGGAAAGCCCCAGCCACCCCTGTCGGGCTACTTGGAGCTGTGCCAGTGAAATCACTGATGCAATTCCGAGAGGCTCCGGGGCTAGAGGTTAGGATCCAGCCTATGTACTGGAGGCTGGTCCTATCTGACCTCCCCTGACGAGTCCGCCGAAAGGCCCACCCTCCCCTGCCTTCCCCCCACTCGGATCCACCTTCCCTCCACCCTCCAGCACTTCCTTACCTGTCTTGGGTGGCATGGGGATGGAACTAGCCGTACTGAGCCAGTGCACGTGAGTATGCAGGCTCAGCCTCCTCCCGAGTCATCGCAAACACGCTTTATGATGCAACACTCCTGGACCAGCATAGGAGATTTGTGCCGGCCCAAGCATGATCTAGGATTGCAGTTAATGAAGCAAATACCAGAGAGCTCTGAATGAGTTTGAAATATGATTTGCTTGCTTGCTTCATTTGTTTCATTCATTTGAAACTTCTCTGAAATAGTTTGCTCCTTGCCCCCTGCTTGCGGCATGCAAGGCTTTTCTCCATTTAATAAAAATTAATTGCACAATCTTGCTCTACTAAAGTCAGTGAGATTCATGCCAATTTGATGGAAAATACCCAAGCCTGTGATTTGGTCTCCAGTTGAAAACAATTGGAAAGGAAATAATGAAACTGCATACAATAGTGAAATAAATGAGGTTTTAATGAATAACTAAAACTGAATGCAGTAATTAAGGGCGCAATCCTAAAGTGAGTTAGGTGGCATAAACTAAGCCAGCGGAGTCTACTGGGAGTCCGAGCCGAGCACACACGCTGGAGTCGGAGCTCTGCTGACCTTATTTACTTTTATTGTTTTGTCAATTCCTCCAATGCCGTTTGGGAAATATTCCTTTCTACTCAGCTGCTAGAATGTTTTCTGAATCCAAGGACACCAACTACTGCTGATTCTACCCTGCTGCAAGGACATATGGTGAGCCTTTTCGCTTAGCTAGAGCGACTTCCACCTTACGCCGAATTCTTGAGTCTCCAACAAAGACATTCTGTTGCATACAGATAAAGTTTTGTGCTTCGTTAAAGAGTCCTTTATCTCCTGGCTCAGAGTCTATTTTGACTTGTTTTTTTCCTTCTCTGGTGGATGTCTGCCTTCTTATTTTATGATTTCTCTGCTTAACTTCCACCTAATCTCGGAGAACTTGTTTGTACCTTCTAGCTGGCTAGACGCCACCTGCCGCCATTATCTCAGACGGAGAGTGAACTTTTGGTGCTCGCTGTTTACCAGGCTGTTTGCTAGTTTGGAACTGACTTTATTTGGAAGCACCCCACGGAGTAGATAAACCGTGTATTCATTGGATACGAGGGTAAAGCAGGCAACGGGACTATCTTTCTTTTTGTGAGTAGAGTAACGCTTGCCCTCCCCCCACGTCGTGCCTACTCGCGTGTTTCTCTCCGCTTGCTTATCAACCACTGCTTAAACAGCCTTTGCAACCAGCTTACTACATACTCCCCACGATGGTGCTGACAAGGAAGCAATATAAAAATCTGGGTATAAACCCTTTAATGTTGCAAGAAGAAAAGAAAACATCACGTGGGAAGCCAGCCAGCTCGTCGCAGGCGAGAATAACGAGCTTCTTCCCCAGAGTTCCTCTGGAGGGCACCGTTTCAGTGAGCTCTGAATTGGAACCGAGGAATCTCTCTCTTAAGTCAATTAATTCACCATCTAAGCTGATGTCACCTGAGCCTGATAAAGAGGAAGAGGGTCTTGTTATGAATTGTGCCGAAGGCCTCCTGCAGGGGAATGCTTCGGTTCTGCCTGACCTGTCCGGTGAGCGCCATCATCAAGAACAAACTGACTCTAATTCTATTCCTCGGTCCTCTCCTGATTCATCTTTTTTAGGTTTGTTGGGTACGCAAGCCTTTTTGATTGCTCATACGCTTAAACATCTGACGGAGGACCTATCTTGTATCAGAACGGCCATTGCTGATCTGAAGTCAATGCTTGTGGATTTAACAAATTCTGCTATGCAGTCTCCCCAGAAACATGACAATGGTCCCGATGTAGCACTTAAGAATGCCGCTAAGTACGTTGAGGATCTGAATAAATCCTCTTCTAGGCTGACCCCCACGGTTCAGGCACCGCCCTTTTTCATCTCAAGAACAAATCGTACCCCTCCTCAGCAGGTGGCTAACGTATCTGATAACTCACCCGAGTTGGAGTCCGAGGCTTCTGAGCATGTCTTTAATCGGGAAATGCTGACTTCAATGCCGCCTTTACCATTGTGTAACAACAGATCGGAAGAGGCTTTAGGTGTCCCTTCATCGTTGAGTTCTCCAAGCCTCTCCAAGGACAAGTGCAAGCATCCTGACCCCTCTTTGATGCTCATGAAGTCCCAATTGGTGTTCATGAATTTTCCCAATCCAAGGAAAAAGTTATCAACTTTGGGAAAACGACTTTTCTTTCTTCGAACAGTGTCGGCATTGGGGGTGTCTGTGCCCCCCCTAGATGAAATCATTGATGTGGAATTCATTTTTTTTCCTTCTGCTAATATGGGTCTTAGAGTGGAATTTGCTAATATTTTTTCTGTTCGCAGAGTTTGGAAATATAAAACTTGGTTGACAAATGCTAACATTGAGGTGTATCGATATTTTCGCAATCCCCTTATTCGCCCTCTTCTCCCTTTTAGGATCATGAAACCTACAAATTTTGTTACTACTGATACTTTATCTCTTTCTGACCCACCACCGGTGAATCAAACTATGCATCATTTAGCCCTGTCTAAAAACCAAGGTCAGTCTGATGTGTTCTTAACTCAACCAGAACCAAATCCAAATAAGATTAATCCTGATCCTTGTGAGGAGAAATCTGCTACTGACAGCTTTGTAAATCCCAATGTCCTCTCTGAGGAGGAGGCCAACTTGATCACGGGCTTTTTCCTTATGCCCGAGGAAAGTCAGCTATTTATTAAAGATAGATTATTTATGCTCCTCAGATTATTAGATATTGACCTACCTACGTTAGAGAACAAAATAGTCTCTCCTCATAACAATTTTTCCCATCCTCCCCCTGTTTCTTTGAATCAGGATGTACTTGAGTTGGGGGCGTTTGAGGTTGGTTGTTTGCATTCTGAAGCTTTAGATATTCCTTGTGCTCCCGAGTTGAGAGAGTCTGAGGTTAGTCGTCCCCGACTCGAAGCAGCTGAGTCGATCTTATTAAATTCACCCCTTAATGCCCCAGCCCAACCTATGTCTTCCTCAAACCTCAATTTTACAAACCCTGTGATTAAAGGGCCTTCTCCGGCCTCCCCCCTGTCCACTCCTATTTTTAATTCCACTTGCTCTTTGCCTGACCCTCCTCCTCACTCCCCTCCCTCCTTTTTCGATAGTCCTTCTATAAGAGACCTGGAGAAGACCCTCCCTATTTGTGATGATGGCTTCTGTCCCTTACTTAATGCGAGACAAGATGTTCAACCTATTTCGGATTCTATTTGTTGACTACCTGACTCTTCCCAAGCTCCCTCTACCTCAGATTATTCTCTCAAGTTAGTTAGCTGGAACATTGCGGGATGGTGGAAGAGATTTTCTGATCATGATTTCATTCAATTTCTTTCTTCCTTTGATATAATTTTTCTCCAGGAAACGTGGTCCCTTACTTCCCTCTACATGCCTGATTTTATTTCATATTCCCTGCCTGCCTATAAAGTTAATTCAAAAGGTCGTCCATGTGCTGGACTTTGTTGTTTGATTAAATTCTCTCTTAGCCACCTTTTAACTTCTTTAACTTCTCAATCTTCTTTCTTCCAAGCTTTTCTTCTTTCTACCTCTACTTCCAATCTACTACTTCTTAATATATATATTCCTCCTTTTTATTCAGCTTCCTTTTCTCCTTGGGATGAGGTAAAAAATTTTCTATTGGAATTTCTTGCATCTAATCCTTCCTTTCCTTTACTCCTTTTAGGCGATTTTAATTCTAGATTGGGCCCTAACAACTTGGCCCTAGTCCATCACATGAACTGGGACCCGGAATTGCTTATTCCCCCCGAATTTCAAGGTTTTAGATCTTCTCAAGATTGTGCATTTAATAGTAACACTCCCCACTTGGTAGATCTATGTCTTGAGTTTAACTTAAGAGTTCTTAATGGCTCTATAGCCAACGATATTCCAGGCAGGTTTACCCATTTTTCTTATAGGGGGTCTAGTGTCTTAGATTATATCCTTTCCTCCTCAGTTCTTTTGCCTTTAATCTCTGATTTCAGGGTCGAACACAGATCCGATAGTGACCACTTGCCAATTTCCCTAAATCTATCTTCATCTTTCTCCACCCCCCAGCCACTTCATAATCTCTCTGACGTTCTACACAAGTTAAGGTGGTCTCTTAAAACTGAAGAGGCCCTCACCATATGGTTTAATAACCAGGAAGCAATAGACTTAAGTAGGAAACTGGCTGAGTCCCACTTACCTTCTTCGGCTATTAACATCTATGAGTCACTCATCAAGTTACTAGTTGAGTCTCTCAGGACTCCCTGTAAGCCTCATCCAATTTTCCATTCTTCTTCCTGGTTTGATGCAGATTGTTGGGCTGCAAAAAAATACATTAGACTCTTCTTCCGGCATGTCATTTGCAATCCTTCTCCTGTTCTATTAGAACAATATTTTTCCTTGAGAAAAACATGCCAAGACCTTTTAGATGATAAGAAGCATTTGTTTGCCCAACGTAACTGGAAACTTCTTCATAATGCGATCCAGACTAATAATCATAAACTTTTCTGGTCCCTGGTTTCACGCACTTGTCCTTCCCTTGCTTGTTTTCCTCCTTCCGCTATATCTGCCTCTTCTTGGACTACACACTTTTCTAAAGTGTTTTCTGCTCCATCTTTAGACACTCCTTCTCCATTGTTTCCCTCTGATTTACCTGAATGGCCCCCGGTTACACCTGATGAGATACTGGATCTTATCAATTCTATGAAACCTGGGAAAGCCCCAGGTTCAGATGAAATTCTGCCTGAATTTCTTATAAGAAACCCTTCATGGTGGTCCACTCCTCTTTCTAATTTATTTACACTAATTAACAAATCTGGTCTTCTACCCGACTCCTGGCTTTCTTCAATTATTATTCCAATCTTTAAAAAAGGGGATCATGCTCTTCCAACTAATTATAGGCCCATTAGTCTTTTGTCATTTATAGGAAAACTTTATGCCAAGTATCTTCTCAAAAAACTTTCATCTTGGGCCGAATCACTGGCTCTCCCGGGCAGAGAACAATCAGGATTCCGCCCGGGTTCCTCTACTTTGGATCATATTTTCACTCTCTCTTTTTTAGTTGGGAAATACTCTGATCACTTTGGTGCTAAGTTATTTACTGCTTTTATTGATCTGAAAGGTGCATTCGATTCCATCAATAGGAATATCTTATGGAAAAAGTTGCTTAACTGGGGGATCGATCTTCGTCTACTTTTTCTGATCCAACAACTTCATTCCTCCAACTCTTGCCGTATTCGTATAGACCGTGCAGGTTCTATGACTGACGATATCCCAATTCTTAAGGGTGTCCGGCAAGGCTGTATTCTTGCTCCTTTCCTTTTTAACCTCTATCTTGCCGATCTTCCTTCATTTCTTTCCAGCCGGGAAAATTCCCCCCCTGCCATCAACGGTTCCTCTGTACCCATTCTTTTGTATGCGGACGACGCTGTGCTTTTGTCTATAACTAGAATGGGACTCCGTCGTCTACTAGCCACATTTCAAGAATACTGCTCCCTGAACGATTTGATCATCAATACTGATAAAACTAAAATCTTAGTCTTTTCGAAATCTTGGGCGCCTATCACCTGGAAGATTGGGTACTATACATATCAACAGGTTCAGACCTTCAAATATCTGGGAGTTTATTTTCATTATCGGCACTCTTGGATTGCTCACCGCAATTCTTCCATTTCTACAGCTGTGCTTTCATCTAACGCAATCGCCCGATTTCATTTCATCAGAGGTAACCAATACATCCCGGCTGCTCTTCAAATATTTCGTTCCAAAACCCTTACACAATTACTTTACGGTGTTCCAGTTTGGATTGAAGCAGTCAATCATGAAATTGACAAATTAGCTGCCTCATTCCTTAGAAGGATTCTTGGAGTTCCAAACTCTATTAGATTGTCTACTATAATCTTGGAACTGGGTTTTCACCTCCCATCTACCTTTGCTTGGTCGCTTACATTCAAGTTTTGGCTCAAAATCCATCTTTATTCTCATTCAGATTCCATTCTCCTAGATTTATTAAAAGATCCTTTTTCTTTCAAATGGTTTAAAATTCTTGAAACTAAGCTATCTTCTTTGGGTCTTTCCCCTGAAATTCTGGCCGACATGAATCTTCTCGCTGCGCACCAACTTATCAAATCAAAACTTTGGGAACAAGAATTTAATACCCTCTTTTCTAAATTAAACCCGACCTGTTCCCCTCTTTTTTTTGGTCTCTCTCCTTCGTTGGGTCGACCCACAAATTATTTTGTTAAGCTTACCAATTGTAGTGCAAGAAGGGCCTTTATGCTAGCAAGGTTGAACATTTTCCCGTCAGCTGTTCACTTTGGTAGGTTCCTCAATATTCCCCGCCAAAATAGACTGTGCTACTTCTGTGCATCTGAGCCAGACACTTTAGAGCATATTTTATTTCGTTGCCCTGCCCATTCATGTTTAAGAACCCAATTACTTGAACCCTTCCTTTCTTCCCTTTTTGCTGCCTTTCCTAACCCTCTTGTTATTCTTCTTAGTGATTATTCGGCAGACATCACAGGTTTGGTGGCGGAATTTTTATTAGCAGTATCCAAATCTAAACCCAAAACTTAAACCATTTTGCTTTCTCCATACTTGTTACTTTTGTTTGTTTGTGTAATGCCAATAAAGGTTTCTAAATCTCTCTCAACTAAGCCAGCAAAGTTTGGCCAGCACAAGGGCCATTGTAAAATATGTTTGGACCACTCTCGGAGTCAGAGAAGCCAGCACACAGATGTGAGCCATCCTCCCTGACGCCGAGAGTAGTCCAAACATGCTTTATGGGGGCCCTTTTGCTGGTCAAACTTTGCTGGCTTAGTTTATGCCGACCTAGCTCCAGTTTAGGATTGCACTCTGAATCAGTTTTGCTTACCTCTAGTGGAGACTATCCTGAATTGTTTCCTGAATCTATTTTATCAAAACTTGCTTTTAAAAGTTAGCTTGACGACATGAATTTTAATCCACAATTTTTACATTGTAGGATATTTCTAGGCTTCTTTCAGAATTGCATACGCCAACTTGTCAACAATATAGGGAAGGAATTCTTTGTCTTCCAATCGGTAGCTCTTGCACTGAGAGTTTTTGTCCAGTTTTTAATTGCTATAATCTATAAATACTTTATCACTGTTTCATTGAAATGTATATGAGACCAAAACATCACTGACAGGATCTCAGCCAGCAGCAACTTAACTAGAAAGCTACCTTGAGGTTGTGGTGGATAAATAAGTGAAAAGGTCAATTCAGTGTGCGGCTGCTGTGAAAAAGACAAATTTCATGCTAGGGTTCATTAGAAAAGGGATTGAAAATAAAACTGCTATGATTATATCCTTATGCAAATCTGCGCTGCATCTACTCCTGAAGTGCTGTGTACAATCTTGGTTGCCGCACCTCCAGGAGGATATTATATAGCTGGAAAAAAGGTGCAGAAAAGAGCAACCAATATCAAGGTTGTGAAGCACCTTCCCTTCAATGTTGGGGGCTTTTTAGTTGAGAAAAAAGGCAACAGTCCATTCCTATTCTTCCCCTACCCCACATGTGCAGCCACATCACACCAACAAAAGCCTTGCTGGGCATTCTGGGGTGGGGGTGGGGGCAATCAAGAGGCTTGGGAGGGGGGAGGGAAAATATTTTCCCTCTTTTGGCAATGGGTCTCCCTGGACCTATGCCAAACCAGAACAGAGCAAGGGGAGCTCAATTATCACAGCATCTTTAAAATAATTAAATAATTGATTGTAGTTGAGCTTTTAAGAATAGCCAACTTGAAATTGATGGAGCAACTTTCAGCTAGGCTCCTGCCACCTTTGTTATCATTGTCATTATTGCATTGTTGTCATTTAGCATATGCGGGACATGTTGCCTATAGCAATATTGGTGTGGGTGGTTGTGGTTGTGTGGGTGTCTGTCTGTCTGTCTGTCTGTGTATTTAAATGGAGATCATGTGAACTCAGGGTTTTGTAGACTGAACATATTACTTTACTTACCGTACTTTCCAACAGAAGGAACAATGTGGCTGCTGATAGGAAAAGCAATGAGGGCTAAAGGGCATCTGTTATTGAAAATGTGTATCTCTTGACAATCAACAAATGTTAATAGGAAGCTCTGAAAGTCAAAGAGAAATATACTTTTTATTGGTAGGGTGGTCTGGTTCGGTTTGTCAATCAGTGTACTGTATTTTGGATAAATTTCAATATTCAGAAATCAGCAATACATAATTGGCAATGAATTCCTGTTATGGTGAGGCTGCTTCTTCTAGCCTTCTTTCTACTCCATCTTTATTTCTCCTCCATGGTTAGTATAAGCCAGGGCTCTCCAAACCCCAGCCCAGGGACCAGATGCGGCCCTCAGAGAGCCTCTATCCAGCCCGAGTTAAGCCTCTGGTCCCCTATGAGCCTGTGGCCCTCCTGACCTTGCTGGCATGGGCTGTACCCTCCCAGCTACGCTCTGGTTGTGTGCAGAGGGTATTCTGAGGGCCAGGGAGGTTGCACCAAGGAGCTTAGATTGACTGGAGATGGCATGCCCGTTGATTTAATAGGAGCCGAGTGAAGCCACCTGGGGTAGACAAAAATGGCTGACTCAGATCATCGCCGTGAGGGAGGATTGCCGTGAATTAGTATACTCCATGCTTATTAAATAGTACTACAATTCCCCGGGCAGCTCCCTTTCAAAAAGATTCCCCTGCTCGTACTGTTTCGGACTGAATAAAAATAAAAACTTATGAAAAAAAAACATGTGATGTGATAATGTTTCGTGTGGAAACATTATTTGTAACCTTATTACCCATATGCAGAACATGCAGGCATGATTAAAAAGGATGAGATTAACTTTTAAACACGTGAGGGAGATTTTTATTTGAGAATTCGCGGCAACCCTCCCTCACGGCGATGATCTGAGGCAGCCATTTTTGTCTACCCCAGGTGGCTTCAAGATGGTGATGTCATGCCGTCTCTACTGAATTCTATCTCTATGGGTTGCACATCTCTCTCAGAATGTCTTAGGAAGGCTGAAAATCGTCCCTTCCTGGTTTTCCCAATGACCTGGAAGCGATGTTTTTAGGCCCTCTGAAGGCCTTAGATGGCTTTCTTAGGGTCAGGGAAGCCTCTCTGCCCCTCAGAACATGATCTGGGTGTTTCCTGTGCTCTGCTGGTTCTGAGGTATTTACTCCAGCACAGTTAAGTAAGCTGTTTTTGGGGTGGGGGAATGGGAGTCCATTAAAGTGCGTGCTATCTTTCTGTGGTGTGTGTTCTGTGGCGGAATCCTGGAACTTTGAACCTATTCATTCGTTCATTCATCTAAGTTCCATCTCCAAAGTGTTTTATTTAAATTTTATATTTATATTTATTTATTTTTCCGGCCCTCAACACCATGCCAGATATTTGGTGCTGCCCTCTGGCTAAAACGTTCGGAGAGCCCTGCAATAAGCTCTTGGGGCTAAAGAGCCGAGTTGCCCGTTTTCACTTAGAGTGGTCTTAGTGCTGCCATGTCCATGGAGTTCATTATATCCAATATAGTTCCTTTTGAGAGTGTGTGGAGGATCATGACATGTTCAGAAAAGTCTGCTTGCATTTAATTTATTCTTAGTGCTCTTCAGGAGAGGGGGATGACTTTTTTTTGTAAATAAACAATTTACAACAAGCAAATACCAGACTGCTTGTCACCAGTTTCTCATCTAAACAGAAACCACCCTGGAAAGCCCCCAAGTTCAGGCAACACTGGGTCAAAGGGACGGTGTACTCGGAGCATAGTTTCAAGGCTCCACGATTCCAAGGAAAGATTAAGTGGTTTGTTTCACTGCAAGGGAATAATCACCACCCCAGACACCATGTGCATTCTTCTTGCATTGATTGTGTTCAAGCTCAAGAGACGCTGACAGGGCAAAAAGCTAGAATGTCAGTATCAAACATTTGGATTGTATATATTAACCCTGAAACTGGCACAAAGCAAAATGCATTTTGAGCTAGTGGACTAGCTCAGAAGATAGCTTATATTTGGGATTTAGTTCCCCTATACTACTAAATCTATTTAGTAGAGTACTTATTTGATGTTCTAAGTGTGTGTGTGTGTATGTGTGTGTGTGTGTGTGTGTGTGTGTGTGTGTGTTGCCGAAAATTGGACCAAAATGATTTTCATCGCAGTAAAAGCATTTAAAAAGGCAAACAACCAAACGAGAGAGTATGAGGATCATCTTTATTACACCTGCGCAGGCGGGCCAATCTCCCTGCCCCACTTGGCAGGCAGAGAAAAAGAGCAAGAGCATACAATTCCAAATCATTTTTATATCCCTCTTCCCCGCAAGCTACTGCTTGGTGGAAAATTACTACACAGGGGCTGGGACATGAGAAGCTCTGTGTCAATTGGGCCTTGAGAATATGCTGTGACCATTTTGATAAGGGAGGAGGCTCTGCTGGCTTGAACCAGTTCTCTATCTATTGTGAGGGCTAGCGGCACTGGATTGAAGAAGGTTACAGGCGGGGGCAAGTGAGTGAAAACAATGAGAGCAAAGAGAGAAACAGTTACATACTTCAGCAGCTTTAGACAAGTGACTAAGCAAAAGACTCAAGATGGCTGCACTTTGGTTCGATGGCTACGTGTGTGTCTGTGTGTGTGTGTGTGTGTGTGTGTGTGTGTGTGTGTGTGTGTGGCATGACAGTAGTTACCTCGCCTCATTGTTTGTCGCCAGCATTGATATTCAGGGGTATACACAGTAGTGAAATTCAGGGGGTTCGCCCAGGTTCTATAGAACCGGTTGTTAAATGGCCAGGCCCCGCCTACTCGCTTACCTTGGCTGGCTGGGTTTTTTTTGGCTCCGGCTATGACGTCATAGAACCGGTTGTTAATTCATTTGAATTGCACCACTGGGTATACAATTGTGCCTTGTTATCACTGCGGATGCCAAAACCCGCAGATGCCAAGCGCTGCCTCCCCACCCAGAAAGGCTAAAATCACAGCTTTGGGTTTTTGTCCGAAATCTAGAAGTTGTGATTTTCTGATCTCAGAAGGCATTCTGAAGGTCGGGGTCATGCACAGCTTCCCCGGTCCTCAGAAGACTCTCCAGGTAAGCAAACCGTAAGTGGCTTTGGTATCCACAACATACCTGATGAATCAAATCCACGTGATCCAAGGAAGGTCCAGGGAAGCACTGTATATTTATTGCTTTCAGTGTGGATGACACTCCACAAAGAGACAGAAGAAGAAGAAACAGGTCCCTGTAATCCACATTTCAGCAGCCACAAAGACATGGAAGAGGTGGGCAGGCAGGTAGAGGAGATGTTGAAAAGGCTGATCATGTAGGAAGAGAGAAGGAGACAAATTGAAAGGCTTATGTAGACTGTAACTTTTGAAGAGGGGTAAAAAAGAAACTTGCACCTGTGTAGTGTGCTTCAGATGGCATTCTTACTTACTTTTGGAGCGTTTGGCAAGTCTTGAGAGGTAGCGTGCAAGCCCGCTTATCACTTGAAAGAAACAAGCAAGTAAAAGACCCAGGATCTTCAGGTTGGTGTATTCAGAGGGAAGGGTGGGATATAAATCATTTATGTGAATAACTAATAAAGTGCATTTATGTTGCACTCTCCTTGCACACTTGGAGAGATTGCATCCTTTGTGAGAAGTATTAAATCCGTCTGCTGTTAACAGTTCTCATCTATCATTTTCCTGTCCTGACATGACAACATCAAACACTTGACTGTGAGATTCTCTACCAAAAAAGTGTAATTGCTTGGTGGGAAAGTCAGATTTGGCAATACCTCATAGAACTTCACCACATAGAGCTGCCAGGAGAGAGAGAGAGAGAGAGAGTTTTGTTTTTAAACCTATGTGAGAAAGATGCTTCAGTCACAATTGCTACTGACTGCCGTGAGACAAAGGGCTGGTCCATAAAACTGTCAAAGCTGGTGGACTATAACAAAAGGTTTTACTTAGGTCTAGACTACAGGTTCACTGCTGAGAACTGGTTCAGCATTCCTTTAGGCTACAAAATCTCAAATCCAGCGGGATTTGGTTTGCCATGCTTCAAATGGCTTTTACCCTGAAGAGTAGCAAATTCTGTGCTGTGTCATAACACAACATGAAACTATTTGCTGACAGATTTTTCACATTGTTCATTTTACTTTAGATGTAGTGTGTGTGTATATGTGTGCATGTGTATGTGTTCTGTTCTAAGTGGCATTTAATTCATGCTCAACTCAGGGCTTCTATCCTGACTAGGATATGAACAGAAGGCAAAATACTTTTTTACCAGCAGGTAATTAATCTGTGGAACTCCTTGCCACAGGATGTGGTGATTTCTTCTGGCCTGGATGCCTTTAAAATGGAATTGGACAGATTCCTAGAAGAAAGGTCCACCACAGGTTACAAGCCATGATGGATATGTGCAATCTCCTACTTATAGAAGCAGAAGAACGCCAGGTGCAAGGGAGTGGCAACAGGATGCAAACATCTTGTTGTCTTGTGGGCTCCTTGAGGCATCTGGTGGGCCACTGTAGGATATAGGAAGCTGGAACTAGATGGGCCTTTGGCCTGAGCCAGCAGGGTTCTTCTTATGTTCTTATGCTCAAAAGACATTAATACTCAAACCTTAACTGTCAATCACCCAGCCTAATGTCCATGATGCTACATTAACCACATTTTTATTCATCCATATTTATGACTATCTGAAGAGCCTCAAAATGTTCTTATCAATGGAAACTGCATTGTAATCCTTGCTGTAATTCTCGTATATATTGTCATGATCTCCTAGAATCTGTACTGTTGAGGCAGCAAAACAAGCATGCAGGTGAACAAGGAAATATTGGATGCTCTACAGTGCTGGACTCCTATTCCAAGTCATTTCACATTTCTGCCAGTTTAGGTTTCAAAAGGCCCAGCCCCACGATTCATAAACACTCCATTCTGCACTGCAGGGTAGCTGAGATGGAACCGATCTCAGGGACTCAGAACTGCAGGCAACTCAGACAAGGGGCCTGCAATTTATTGCAGTCTGCTGTGCTGGCTCACTTAACTTCCTTTATCTTACATCTTTATTCTGCCTACAAAGATGTACAGTAGGTGGAAGCTGTCAGGCATAAAGCCAGCAGGCAACGAGAAAGTGGAGACGGCTGGCGTCAGATTGATTAAGCCTGTGCACGTGTCTGCAGAGAGCAGGACGTGGAGTTTAATCAGTTGGCCTGCCTTGCTTTCTGCTCTTTCCCCTGACAAATAGAATGTCTCCTGACATTTTAGTTTCTGCAGTATACCACAGAAGCACTTCTGTAAGTTAGAGCACAAACTGATACATATTTACTCAGAAGTAATTCCCTGTGCATTCAGCTTTACTTTACTCCTGGTTAAGTGTGCTTATGACTGTGGTCTTAGAAATGTAATGAAGTAACATACTTTCTTCTTTCCCCTTCCTTCCCCTGCATTGTTTGAGCACAATCCTATACCCATGATGGGCTGGCGCTACGCTCTTGCACCAGCCGAACGCTGTCACAAAAGTGCCATCAAGCGCATCCACATCGGCGCTATGGTGCTGGATCTGCACAAGCAGCAGTGCCAACGCTCGGGCGCTGCTACAACCATTGGCAGTGCCGGCCTTGCGCCAGTGGAGCGTCAGCAGTGCTCAATCGGCACAAGGTCTCCACGAGGGTGTTCCAGAGGCGTTTCGGGGGTGTAAATGGACGGCACAGTGGGCGGCGATGGAGGCGGTGATGCAAGATGGCTGTAGTGCCGTATCCTAAAGCCCATCCCCGGCCAGGGCGGCCCTGATTCAGGCCGCTCCTGTCCACGTTCCTCTGCGCCTGCAAAACAGCAGGTGCAGATTCCGAGCAGGCCCATACGGGCAACCAGTGCTTACGCAGGTGCAAGGGGAAAACTTCCCCTTGTCCTGCATGTTGCTGCTGTTGCCTCCTAATGGGCTTTAGGATACAGCCCTGTTATGTTGACCTTACTATGTCGGCCTTACTTAGGATTGGGCTGTATGTGTCACTGGGTTGGGCAGCCCCAGGAGCAAAGCAATGCAGGCAGCCTCTGGCTATGCCTGCCAGCTGGGCAGCAAATCTGCCCAAGATCCTGCAAGATCTCAGGCAATACGTTGCCAGGGAGCCTGGCTGCACGCTCAGCTCTCCACCTAGCTGGGGAGCAGGTCTACCTGAGGTCCCGTGGAATCTTTGGTAAGACCTCACCTGGGAGTGCAACTGTGTGCTTAGCTCCTTGGCATGACTGCACAGGCCTGCCCAGGAGCCCGCAGGATTTCGGGCCAGACCCCAGCCAGTGGCATGGCAAGCCTGGTGCTGGTGCACTGGTGTGGCTGCTTGCTGCGCTGAGCAGTTGGGTGGCAGGCCCGCTCAGGATCAACTGGGAACCCGGGTGAGGCCCTGCCTGGGGGTGGGGCAACATGGCTGGCTCCAGGGTGTAGCTGTGCGCTGCCGACACCAGCTGGCCAGCCCGCTGGCTCTTGTGACACCTCAGGCTGGGACCAGAGCCAGGAGGGACAGGGCAGCTCAGCCTCATTTCTGGGCTCAAAAGGGGCCGGGCAGCTGTTGGGAGAGGTTGGTCATCTCAGTGCTTTGGAGGAGGGAGGTTCTCCCTAGGGACCCTTCTTGACTTTTACATTGTTTACATTTTTAATATGCCAATCTGCTCCTTTACCGTTGTCTTTTTATTTGTAAAATTGTTTTAATGGTTTCAAAGGTTATTTTGTTATTTTAATGTTTTCGTATTGTATTGAGTTTTTTTAAGTAGCTTAGAATTCCAATACATACATACATACATACATACATACATACATACATACATACATA